>KV722587.1:0-40354 GCA_001687445.1 Obba rivulosa
ATCGCGGCTGACAGCGAGCCATCTTTAGTAGGACTAGACGCATCAGTGTCGGGAAGTCGCCCAAAGGGGGCTTTCGCCCACACACTTAATTTTCAGCATCTTCGGCGTTCTGTCGGGAGAGAGCTCGTAGAGCGTTTGACCCGTTTACTCACACGTGACGCGCCGCGCCGCGTCAACTTAGAACCTGTTAGTGCAACGCATAGAATAAAATTCCATTTTAATCGGTTTCACCTCCTTCTCCCGGGCGAGAACAAAAGCTAAGTGCATAGAAGCTTCTTTTCCCTCTCCGTCAGGGGTGCTGAAATCTTGTCTTTCTCGGATTCGCTTGAGCCATGCCTCACGTGCTTCTGCTCTTCGCACTCGGGATTGCTCGTGGACACGAAGATGCGAGAGCAGATGTAGCTGGACGGAGATGAACAATCACCTGTACTCGCGATCTGGGGACAAGACTTACATGATAATGAGAAGTATCGAGAGGCCTCTACTCATTATCAGGATCTGGCCACGGGTCCTGTCATTCACTAGGGCTGGGGAGAACTGTTGTGAGCCAGAGTCGACTGCACCCCTGTCGAGCGCCGCGAAGAGAGCAGTGGGGAGCATTATCGACAAGACGCTGGTGGGTCCATCCGTGGATTATCAGAGCGTTGTGCAAACTGGTGGACATAGGATATATACCCTAGCATCAGTAGTGAATGGTTCAATTCTGTCGTATGTTCCATCAATCCTTGCTGCCAGGATTGCATCCCGCCGGCAAGGAAGGACATTCCTGGTACCAGAAGTAGATGCAGTATAATAACGCCTGGATGGGTGAGTCAGCTGGGTGAAATACGATGGGGAAGCCCCAGCGGCACCATACGCACCAACGATGGTGGATTGGAGAAGCCGTAACCTGCAAAACTTTTAGTTTTGGAAGAACTGGAACGATTCCGCGGAGAACGCACTCGCAGTGGGCTAGCAATATGAATGCAAGCGTCGCTTCTACTGCACTATATGATAGAGGTTAGTCGAAAGTTTGACACCAAAGGCGAGTGACTGACTTGTTCAGCGTGATAATTAGCAGATCGCCGAGCTCCTCGCCGAGATAGTAAGCCATCTGCTCTCCGCCCCAATCGAACATCCGTTCAAGGGGGATAATGCTCGTAAAACATACTGAATAAGATTGAGTGAGTCGAAGTCCACGGGAGAGACGATAGACTGACATGAATATGTAACAGTGTGTCCCCAGACGGGATGGAAGTGCGAGAACCAGGCCAACGGAACACACAAGAGCAGTACATTCATCGCTGATAGGCCCATCGTGAGACGATGACGATGTACCCATGAAGCTCTTCACATACGTGAGGACGCGATGATGCCCCGGATGCTCCGTGCAATGGTGAACCGAACTTCTCGTTGCTTGTTCCTGTTGCTGACAGCTTCTGCGAATTGTTTGAGGCTATGCGCGTGGTAGAAGAATCCCTCCTCCTTTTTGCCCTCCTCTTTGTTGCCCTCCTCCTTGTTATCCTCCTCCTTGCTACCCTCCTCCAAGTCCATAATGGAGGTCGACATCCGCGAATGCGGAAGGGAGTCCATGATTCTTGTGTGCAGTGAGATCTGGACGGGGTGGGGATGGGTTCGGTAGACGAGTTCCACATCCCTCGCACGCCCTCTGGCCTTTTGAACTAGACATCAGGGTTCTGACACGTCCAAAAGTGGGTCGACAGGATGCATAGATGGATGTCGGCAGAATGTCAAGCCCGTCACCCGTTCTTCTGCCGACGCAGGCCACAGATCGTGTCCCAAGGATGCAAGAGGCCCTCGTGGGTATTAATAGCTAGGACCGAGACCGAGCGAAGCCCGCCCGACGTCGCGATCCCCAGATGATCGGTGCTCCGAATGACACCCCGTTCTTCAGAAGCTACAATATTGCCTCTTTGATCTCGATGTTCCGGCCACATACTATGAGTTCATCCGTGAAACCCTCCCTGTCGTGTGCTGTGCTCCGAGCTCTCGGACTCCCCATGGCCAATTCGGTATGTAGTCGTATTCATCCCTTTCTATTAAGTCACCGCCTACAAGTACAGAGTCAGGTGGAGAGATCGTGTATTCCCACAGATCGACGCAATTGGGTAGATATTTGAGTTATGCTTGCGGAAAGCTGCCCCGCCACACAGGCGACGTGTTAAATGGCATGTTGATTGGTATACCGCTTCGATCTCTATTGTGGCGAGAAAGTAAGGGTTCATGTCGAGAAGAACCAGGGACTAACACAATATGAACCATACCGGGTGTAGCTCATCAGTGCTTGAACTGGCACACCATTCCTCAGTTATAGTCGTTTTCTTCATGGAAGGCGCACCCTGTCAAAAAATCACATACAGGTGGGGTTCGACGGACTCTCGGGAAGGCCTACCGCGACAGCAGCCGTCAGCACGCATCAGGAAAATGTCGCGTTGGCTTGGCGTGCTTTTTGAGCCTTTTACGTCTTGCCGCCCGCCGTCGCAGCCTTAGCAAAGGCGAGAAAGCGCCTGGAAGTGGCGCGGAAGGCGTTGAAATGCTCGAAAGCAAATACGATATTCTCCTGATGCGGGATGTCCCTCGGCCAGGAGGAGGCCAAACAGTGGACTTTCCGAGATTCAGCTGGAACTACCCTAGTATGCGTAAATTTTTCGTCAAGGTGCGCCTGTCAATATGAAAACAATCGTACTGGCAGGCTGTCTTTCAATCTTGATAACACCTCCCCTACGTGCTCACAGCTCGTGACAAACAGCAGAGACCCTGTGCCATATTTCACATTCTCTGAGCCAGACCTCCCATGCCTACAGCGGTTCTCTGCCGGAAATGCTTTGAGAACATGTATCTCACAGAAATGAGCAGACATCGCGATTCGCTGAATCATCGTCAAAAGTAGGAAGACGCGGCCCAGGACCCTACAAGTTCGCGAGTCTGACTTTCGCCATGAATATCGTTGTCCACACGTGTCGAAGAAGCTGCGGAGCATAAAGGATGAAGCTTCAAGCTTCAGGGTCCAGGACGGAGAGCACTAAGTTGCCAGCTGAATCCGGACTAGCAATCTCGACCGATTTCGGACATCGCTCCCGCGATACTGAATTCGGTATGAGTCTTCCGCCGGCAAAATCAACCCCTCCGCGGAAGACGCTTCCCCTTGCTTGCCAAGGGTTTCATTGAAGTGGGTTTCTACCCGTGGAACGAAACTTATATATTTCCATAAATTCGAGCATATCTGGCAGCTTGTCCCCTTCATTTGTTTGTGGTATGTAGCTTACACAATTATATTACCATGGGTCCCAATGCATTGTCAATTGTATATATATATATCACACGGGAATCCACCAGATTGCCATGTCTGTGGCACTTCGGCTCAGAATCGGCATGAAAAGCGAGATGAATTTTTGGACTGCTCGCGTCCCATCTTTGATGGGCGAGTTCGTGGTATGTAGCTTGATTACAAACATAAGTCCATACAATGTGATTGAACGGTAAGAAGGTGAGTCGCGCATCAGCATTGTACAACATAGGTCAGCTCATTCTTGCACTGCATCGAACATTGCCAGTGCAGCCTCGCACTCGGCCAGTGGCGCCTTCTCCTAGACACGAACATGTCTCAATAGATGGTGCAAAAGATTGCAATACAAACCATCCGGCACCCCGCGCTCAAGTTCTTGTTGAGTTTGCAGCTGAAAGTCTGCAAATTCGAATATTGTAGCTATCGGTTTCATTCGTAAAAACCAGACCATGTCCGCGAACGGATCGAGGCTCTCCAGCTGCGCGGGCGCCACTTGCAGACCCACACAGGGCACTCCTAAAAGATGTGCTGGGTACTCTCCACAGGATGTACTCTCGAATTATACAGCACCGTCAAATACAGTGAGTCAGATCCGGATCTCCGCGAAATTCGACGGACATACTTCCGCACAGCGTTGTACAGACCATATTTCGCTCCTATGTCGATTGCAAATTGAGATCTGCTAGGTGAGCGATGAAACATGCGTACATAAGTTATGCGATGGAGTCCCAAGCCATATGCGAAGTTGATACTCTCGATAGAACAATTACGCAGAACTTAGAATACGGGTGAGTTACCCAGAGCCCTCGGTGAGGCCCGTCGTCAGGGCGTCCGCGACGCTGCCGGGACAGGTGAGCATGACCGTTAGTTCAGGCTGACCGACATAAAACCACGCAGAGATCGCCTGAGGGGAGCACATATATGCTGTCAGCACAAGCGGCGATCTCGTACGTTAAGCACTCACGATCATGAGGTAGAATGTAATCATAATGAGACCCTTCATCCGATCTGTCAGTGCATCATCTGCACTCCACGACAAGTAGACCTACCTCTACCCAGTTTGTCTTTGCATCCGCCGTGACGTAATTAACAAGGAAGCACGAGCCAAGAAGAAGAGCCAGCTCGAAGTAGTCTAGTTGGGCCAAAATGTGAGCACATCCGCAACCTCTAAACTACTTGGACGATTCTGGCTTACCGAACATGAGGTGCATCGGCTTCCCGATCCACCACCCGAGCAGCACGAGAAGGGGCATCCAAAACAGAGCAAATTGAATGCTCAAGTCGATCGCACGAGCGCGGGCCAGTGGCTCGGGCTCCTTCACCTCGATGCCGGTAACATGCCTGAAAATAGATAGAGTGAAGTCGACGATCGCGACGGTCCCGTCCGCCGCGAAGGACACGATTGGGAGCAGGATCAAGCCGAACCACCTGAAATCCATAAGCGACGCGCTGGGAAGTGATACCGGGGTACAGACGTACTCGACTTCGATGTTCCCTTCCTCGCGGACGAATTCGATGCTTTCGACGAGCTACGCGGTGGGTGAGCGAGACGTCACAGTGGATATGTGTGGTGCGTACCCATTCAGCGGTGGCCGCCATGATGCCGACGGTGATAACGAGTAGGACGAGGCACGCGCCTGGGCCGACGATAGGCTGCTCTTCTTCCTTGTCTTTGCCGCCGCCGGCTTCTTCTCGAGTGGTCGAATGCGCAAGGGCGTTTTCTTGTGTCGCAACCTTCTCATTGTTCGTATCGCTCGACTGCCCGCCCTCGGGACCACTGTGCACGAAGACACGAGAACAGACATAGCTAGGCGACCTCCCGTCAGCGTGATGTACCGTACATTGTACCGCGGTGGGTCTTACACAATGAGAAGAAGTACGGAGAGACCCCTGCTCATCCTCAAGATCTTGTCGCGGACTGCGTCATTGACCAAAGATTGCGAGTAGCCATCTGGAAGAGCATTTGAAACACCCTGTCCTCCACGATCAAGCGCTGAAAAGAGAGCAGTCGGGAGTAGGATGGCCATGACACTGAGAGCGGAACAGGTGGTGAGCTATCTTGTTCTGTTAACGGGTGAATCTTCCGACATACCCAAGCATGAGAAGTGAATGATTCAGCTCCGTTGTGTGTTCGAGTAAGTCCTGTTGCCATATTTGCACGCCTCCCGCCATGAATGCGGTCCCCGGAATCAAGAGGAGGTGGAGAATGATGACGCCTGATACGTCACAGGAGCACATTGAGCACATCCCTCAGACGACGAACGGGGGTTATGCACACGCACCGACAATCGTTGATTGCAGCAGACGCAATCTGCCAAAGTCGCGGATAAATATGGAGTAAAATCCTAGGTTATGCAAACACTCACTCGCAGTGCGCGAGTAGAATGATCGCCAAGGTTGCCTCCACAGCGCTGTCAGTGAGGTTAGATCAGGTAAGTTGCAATTTTGATGCAGACATACTTATTCATGGTGATTGTCAGCAGATCGCCCAGCTCAGGGCCAAGGTAGAACGTCATTTGCTCGCCACCCCAGTCGAACATGTTCTCGAGAGGGATGATACTCAGGAAGCATACTATGAAGAACCGCACTCAGTCACATCTCAGTATCTGCAGAATAGCAACTCACGTGCGAAGGTAACTGAATGGCCCCATGCAGCGTGGAAATGCGAGACCCAAGCGAACGGGATGAAGATCATGAAGACGTTGAGCCCTGCAAAGTTATGAAGCACCCTCGACATGAAGTAGCAAGTGCAGCACAGACTTACATGACGACATGATGATACCCTCGACGCTCTTCATCACGCTTATGCTGGGCCGGGTTTTACCTCTGAGACGGTCCCAGAACTTCCGCCACCGTATCGTATTCGCCTCATAGAACAAGCGCTGCCGCGAAGGGGGAGGTTTCTTCGACGAGCTGTTCGTCTGCGTCGACGCGGTGTGGGCATGGCCCTGCTCCATGCCCTGCACCGGGTCGTGCACTGGCGTCTTCGAGCCTGATCGTCGAGGGGCCGTCGAGAAGCTCATGAGTTCTCTAGCGCGGAAGGGTGAAGCGCAGGCAGACGAGAGTGTCGGGCTGAGAACAGAGGGACGTTGCACACGAAAAGGCAGTTGGTGGTCTTGTAGGCAGCGTGTACAGGCAGGCAAGACGAGTGCGCTCGAGCGCGCCCTGACATGATGCCCCGAGGCGGCTTGGCACCGGTCAAAACATGAAAGCGATGCATTGCCGAGACAGTGTCGGAAGGCGCCGAGGAGGCCATTTGTCGACGCCCGCACTAGCCCACGCCTTGGCCACGTTCCTGGCAGAGCCTGGGGAAGTCTCGAGGACAGGTGGCTTGGAAGCTCGACGCGGTGTGTGCAGTGTCGCACATGAGCGGGACTCTGGCGAGGCCGACGGAAGCAATTCTCGGCACTCCGATCGACTTCCTTCCCATTTCCCACCATCCTTGTGGCGGTGCAACATGGAAACAACGTCGGCACACGGTGTAATTCAAGCTATTGGCTACTCCGATTTTGCAGTGGTCGACCTTTCGGGTAGGGTCTTGGCCCGGCTGATGGAAACTGTGTTAGTAACACGCTCTCAACTTCAAGCCTTCCAAAGTACCACAGATTCGCTGGCAGCAGGATACGGCACATTTCAAGGATTCATGCCATTTCATAATCATACATTGGCAGCTCTCCTAGACTCCGCGACTCATTTCCAGAAGGTGTTTTGTGATGCAGAGTACTCCAACATAGGATACTATCGTCGGCGACCAGCTTCCTTGCCATCACGGAGAGCCCGACGAGTTTCCATCGTCTCAAACATGGTACTCGTACTCTCTTGACTCCCTATACTTTGGATAGAGATGCACTGTCGACAGACATTCGGATGCTTGCAAGCGAGAGCTCGTCAGAGTCGGAGGCAAAGTCGATACGCGTTAAGGTCAGGTGATTGTATGTCTCTATCACGTGGTACGTGTCGTCGCTCGGCGCTCGCGGAGAAACCACAGAGTTCGGTGCCAGCGTCCTTTTTCCAAGGACCACCATCCCGTGTCTTCACGGCCCTGGTCTTCAAGTCAGCCATGACGATTTGATTATCGTATAGAGACCATCATTGAAGCTCTCTTTTCTTCGCGAGATCCGGCGCTTTGCCCTCTTAAATCTTAAATTCCAACACCACGTCTACATCCTCAAACATCATGGGCTCCCAGATGCCATGGGAATCCTTGAAAGCGGAGACCATGCGCGCCATTCATAGGGATCTTGGCCTTCCGTACCAAGGCAGGCGGGACGAGATGATAGAACGCCTCAGAGAGATCGAAGTCAATGGACGTGCGTTACTCCTATCTTGACACGCCCTCGACGCTCATCTCCCGCCGGGGTGCAGTGGAGGCTGCTTCAGAGAAAGAAGAGTCTGAGCCTGAGTCGCTCCCTCCGCGGGTCAGACGCAAGTCCAGCCGAGCCCTAGCGGCGGATGAGCCGTCTCCGAGAAGGCCTAGCAGCTCGCCGCAGAGGAAATCCGTCAGAGGAAGCGCGGCATCTGTCGAGGTGAATATTCCCGCAACAAGAAAACGACGCGCAGCGAGGGCTGTCTTTGATGGCATAGATGTGCCGGCAACGCGCTTGCTGAAGAGGCGCTCTCTTGGTGGAGGTGCGGACGGCGTAGCAATTCGAGGGACCAAGAGGGGAGGCCGAGGCCGTCGGGGAAAAGGTCGCTCGTAGACTATGCAACACCGACCGCGCCTGCGGTTTTGCAAGGCAGCTCACTTGCCAAAAGAACACCCTTGATGCAAAACTAGGAGCATACGACTCTCTCCATGTATAACTAATTTGGCACCAACGTTGTGCCGTGGCACATATCATGTATTCTGTATCGTACATAAAGCCCCGCCTCGCAGTATCCACTCATTCAAGTTAATTCGCCAGTGAATAACCAACGTCCCCATTCACGCTCTCTTGCATCTTGATCAAATTCGCGAGCATCGCACGCCCGCGCTCGTCCAGCCCCGCGCGGAACGTGTCTTCCTTCATCCATAGCAGTCCGTGCTGCAGGACGTTCCGTGCACGGCTCGTCCCGCCGCGCGTGCTACCCATGCACGCGTGCAGGGTCGCGCGGCGCGCGTGCGGGTCGTATGTCGCGGTGTGCAAGATGTTCGAGTTGTAGAACACGGTCTCGCCCGCTGGACGTGCTATGCGTAAGCACGGAGGTAGAAAGAGGAGCAGGGCGTACGCTGCAGCACGACCTGGAGAGCCCCTGGCATAGCCAGCGGATCCGCCGGGGCGTCCATTGTCGAGGAATGTGCCCGCTGCGAGGATGACCTGGGCTGCTTGTGCGACTCCGGGACGATGTACAGGCAGGAGTCCGTGTAGAGTGCACTGTATGGAGATGTAACCACATCGCGCCTTAGAAAGCGGCAGGAGCGTACGTGTTCCACTGCACCTGTTTCTGATGTCAGTGAGCAAACTCGGTGCACAAGATATGAGGGAAGCTTACTCCGTGGTGCCATACGGCCAACGCCTCCCGCTCCTCATCCTCCGTCGCCGTCTCGCGCACGTCGTCCCGGTGCCAGCGCAGCGCAAACGCATGGCTCTCCGGATTAATCAGCAGGTTGAACAGCTCTGCGCACGTCAGTCATGCTCCGCAGCACCATGCATTCGCACAAACCCATCTGCAGCTCGTCCTCGCGGCACTCCAGCAGCGCCTCCGCCGCGTCCAGAAGCGGCCGCGACGTGTACCACTTCGCGAACACGGGCTCGCCCAGCGCGGGGTGCATGACGTGCTGCACGCCCCACGAGTCCGGGTGCGCTTCGTCGAAGGGCGGGAACTGCCTACCAACCGTCCTGCGGTGTGGCCACTCGCCGGCGCGCGTGCGGGCGATCACTCGAGCGCAGGCGGCTTCGAGCTCGATGCGGATGGGCTCCGGGACGAGGTTAGGGATGATCACGAAACCCTGTGTCTCGTAGAGCTCCTTGTAGTGAGACATGATAGAGGATGCGCTCTGGATGATATCTCCAGTTCCATCTTGATGCATTGTACTAATGGAAACTCACCTTGCGACACAGCGGAGTCCGACAGACTTTGTAGTAGCTTCGAGAGATGATATGAGTGTCCTCAGACCGAAGGTACAGATAATATGTCCCCGATAACGCCCCTGCGGACCACCTGATCACAGTGAGGGCTGCTAGTGATGGTTATGCGCTCTTGGAGCTCCTTCCACATGCCGCACAAGAGTCGTTAGATTCGAAAGCTCAGCTCCCAATCGAGGTTCCTCCTGCGCCCATACCCTGTTCCCACCGGAGGGCGCACGATGTAGCACGGCAGAGAGGAGCACGATAGGACACGCCACCGTGCGATACATCAGCTCTGTAATCCTGTCCAACTCAGGAGCCCACCGTCTCAATACCTCGTCTTGATCCGACGAGGACAACCTATAGAGAGGTTGAGTTCTGAAGAAAAGCAGAGGCTAGCAAGATAATTGAGGTCAAGTACGTCGACGAGCATGACGAAGACAGCCTCGTACGGCACTTGGTCGTCGCCCATCACCTCAGACGCCCTGCTCGAGAATGTGAGCCAATCTTACCTGCTATGATGGCATTGAACTGGGCTAATTGCTCAGACTTCTGCTCCTAGGCAGCGGGTGTCGATGAGACCTTCGTGGATCCTATTACCTCCGTGATCTACCACATTGAAAAGAGACCGTCAGAGGGAGGTCGCAATGCCATTGTCGTCACTGAGGAGAATCGGGATCTGCTTGGAAAGGACTGGAATGTGAGGACTGAGGTGCATTCGGTATGTGTTTCTGTCCCGATTCTAGACACGACACTCATATCGCACTGGGTGGTATAGTACGGTGGTGCACCCGCAATTGCGTATGGTGGGGTTGTCTACTTTTCCCACTTCAAGGACAGCAGGGTGTACATGGTCAAAGATGGAGGCGAACCCGAGCCTATCACTCCAGGTGAGTAGCATGCATCATTACACGCTGTCAGCTGGCTCATCGGCCATCCCAGAAGACAAGCCCTATCGCTACGCGAGGTTCACGGTACACCCGACGCACACGCACCTCCTGGTCTCCATCCTCGAGGACCACACAAACGATGTGCCCTCCGCGATCGTCAACACACTCTGCGTGATCAACACCAAGGCGAAGTCCGTCACCACAATCGTCTATGGTGCCGACTTCTACTCGCATCCTTCTTTCTCTCCTGACGGCTCACATCTTGTCTGGCAACAATGGAACCATCCCGACATGCCTTGGGAGGGTTCGGAGATATATTGCGCTAAGGTTTCCACCGATGGTAGCAAGCTCGTCCTGGACGACGTTACCTATGTCGCGGGGAAGGCGAAGGAGATCAGCGCATCGTACCCGTTCTGGGCGTCGAGCGATGTGATCATGTTCACCAGCGACATCTCCGGGTTCCAGAATCCCTGGAAATACACGCTGTCGTCCCATTTGGCTGCTCCAGTTTTGCAGCAACCGGTGGAGCAAGACTTCGCCCAGCCGGGGTGGCGGCTCGATTTTGACTGGGGAGTGCCTCTCGAGTTGGACGGCAAGATGGCACTCTATACCGCTCTCAAGGACGGGCGAAGCGTGTTGTACGTCGTGAGCCTGGTGAGCGGCACGCTGGAGGAGATCGACTGTCCGTATGTCGACCTCGGCGGGCTGAGGCGAGTGGCTCACGACGCTGTCGTCTTCAACGGCGCCACGAGCCAGTCTGGTTGGGGCGTTATCCTGTGCTCTATCAAGGAGTATGGGCGACCGCAATTTACGGCCTTGAATGCCTCTGCAAAGGAAGCTTCCAAGTTCCCGCCGTCGTACATCTCCGCTGCACGCGCCATTACCATTCCTATACCGCCGAACAATGAGCCGGTGTATGTGCTTTATTTGCCGCCCAAGAACCCTGAATACGAGGGCCCTGTTGATGAGAAGCCACCGTGCATTGTGGATGTTCATGGCGGGCCTACAGGCCGAGCTAGTCCTGCTCTGTCGTGGTCTAAGCAGTTCTGGACTACCCGAGGTTGGGCTTGGTGAGTCTCTTCATCACATTCAAGGTCAAAACGATTCAAGAGATGTATCCGAACAGGCTGGACGTGAATTACGGAGGTAGCTCAGGGCAAGGCCGCCAGTACATGTGGGTTGATCTTTATGATCGACATTGGACGTGAATCTGAACGTCCGTCTATCATCACAGCAATCGTCTCGCGGGACAATGGGGTGTTGTCGACGTAGAGGACTGTGTCCATGCTGCGCAACGGCTTTCATCCCCGCCTTATTCCCTCATTGACCCCAAGCGTATTGTTATTACGGGCCAATCTTCCGGCGGCTTCACGGTGCTCGCAGCGCTGTGCAACTTCCCGGATGTATTCGCAGCGGCGACCTCCAGTTTTGGCATCTCAAATCTGTACAAGCTCGCGGAATTTACACACAAGTTCGAGTCCCACTATCCTTTCAAACTGATTGGGGGCACTCCAGACGAGGTCCCTCAGATCTATCATGAGAGATCTCCGGTGTTCCATGCTGACAAGATCAAGTCGCCGCTCCTGGTACGCGGTCTCACGAAACGTCGCGCAGCTAGGCTAACCGCAATGCTCGTTGGGAACAGGTCCTGCAAGGCTCGGACGACGCCGTCGTCCCACCTGGACAGGCCGAAGAAATCGTCAACACGATCAAGAAGCGAGGGGGACGTGTTGAGTATGTGGTTTACCAAGGCGAAGGGCATGGCTGGAGGAAGGCAGAAACAATCAAGGACGCCCTGGAGAAGGAGTTGGCCTTCTACCGAGACGTTCTCAGATTGGCTGCAGCTGACCCGTAGGCGGCAGGCACAGCGCTTGTGACCTGGCGCGTTCGTTTGGAAGGCTCAGGATCCGAAGTGGTCCTCCTGCATGTGTACGATAGCGAGCAGAACGCTCCAATAACTTGATTGAATCTGTCAACGTCCTCAAAGCCGTAAATGAAAGACTCTGGCTAGCTTGGAGGCACAATTTTGAATTGAGCGAGTCTGTTTCGGGCCTAGCGAGGATCGTGCGCCCAGAACTTCGGAAAAACCTGTCCACCTGTGCCTTCGAGCACGCGAGAGTCCATGACGGCAGCGCCCCATTTTCGATCCATCGTCCGGTGCGGTGAATGCATTTTTGTGGCTTGCATTGCGGCGCATGCTCGCCGGCGGCGCTTCAGAGCGAGCCTGCTGACGCATGGAACGCAAGATGGTAGAACTTTGTCTTCACCTCTTGACTATCAACTACCATCATCGTCGTGTGCTCTCTCTGATTCAGTGCATCTCAACGCTTTCTGCTGTGGTCCTGTGTTCTGGCGACATAGCTCTAGCGTAGTGCACGATCCGGAGCATCCACAGCAAAAGCGGTCGCGGAGCACCAGACAATTTTGACACAAACGTGGCCACCTCCCAGTTCCAGCGCGCACTTCTTGAACCAGTCTTTTCGGAGCTGTTCCTCGATTGATTGGGACCGCACCGGCAACACCTTGTCCAGGGGGAACGTGTTGTGACCGCTGAAGCCTGAGGTGGCAAGGCATTATTGCCGAGACTCCAGCTTCACCTTTGCCACAGACTGTATTCCGGGGTCGCTCGCTGGTATCATGAGCGCAGTCGCCATGACCGTCGGCCCTTCCGGTAACGGACTTCAGACGATGTCGGACGAGAACGGACAGCAGGGTCAAACCTCCTTCGCGCTCGTCACGCAGAATCTGTTGGCGGGCCTGGGTGGCATCGCACTCGAGCAATATCTCAACTCGCCACCCGCACATGTGCTCTCCGAACTCGATGACGACTCCGAACAACCGCCAGCGCCCTCTGTGGCGGGCGCTGAGCTACCCGGGTTTCCTAGCATGGCTCAGCAGGAGTCTGCGCAACCTTCTGCAGAGACATCCAAGGATACGGCCGGAGTATCTGTGGAGCAGTCTGTTACACGCCTGCATCAAATCTGTCAACACGCGTTTGCCGGTCAGAACGATGTGCTGAAGTTTGAATTTGTGCAAGACGAAGCCACACGAGGTAGGTGGCCCGCGCCGTCGATACACATTGTAGCATACTTACTCGATCTTAATAGCCTGGTCGTGTACTCTCACGATTGCACATCCAAACGGGTCGTCTAAGTCTTACACATCCGGAACCAGCCATGCTAAGCAGAGCGAGGCAAAGGCCCGCACTTGCGCCCTCGCCATTCAGAACGGTGCCATCGACTTCATTGTAGCTGCAAATGCTGAGGGTCATTCTGCTAAAGCCACCAGCGCCACAACTACGCAGCAGAACACACATTCAGCTGCAGCTGAGCCCACGGTATCTGGGGATGCTGTGCAGCAGATCGAGCAGTACTGTGCGGAATCTGGGGACGCCCGGCCTAAACTCGATTGGATACCTGTTTGTGAGCCCAAGTTTGGCCGGAGTAAGTGACAGTGCGCTGTCTTCATTTACGTGGTCTGAATCCTGTGAACAGCACAAGGGTACGCGTTACGTGTACGACATTCTGCACATGTCCACAAGGTCTACTCCGTCGACACCATCTACGAGAGCCCGACGGAAGCACAGAAAGCCTGTGCTGAAGTAGCTCTAGCAGAGGATGTCCTGGACTACATCAAGCATGGACGATCTCAGGCTAACGCGGCAGCTGCTTCAACTGACGAATCTACCGCACCCGAATCGACTGAGACGTGGACGGTACAGCGCTTCTACGAAGATCTACCACAACCTGTGCCGGAAACTGTGCCGGGGAAGACGGCCGCAGATATCAATAGCCCTGCGTGGCTGAACATGGCCATCCAGTCAGCGAGGGGGGCCAAAATCGCGTCGAACTTCATCTGGACCGCCAATGCCCAGACCGGGCGTAAGTGTATCCGAGACTTTCCACGATGTATTTACAGGCTCATCTCTGCTTAGTACACGGATGTTTACTGCGTCTTACACGTCCGGGAGAAAGTAGATCATACCTCGCCGATGCGATCTTCGCTAAGCGGAACGAAGCCAAGGCTGCGGTCTGCTTGCTTGCCATGTCGCAAGGAGTCGGGACGTGGATACGCGACCTTGCGAAGGAAGTCGAGAACAGGCTGTCGCCTGAGGTTAAGAAGCAGGTGACTGACATGCTCCTCCCGGCACTCCTCTCGGAATATCGCAAGGTCAGGCCGAGCGCTTCTCCTGCATTCGACTTCCACACTGTGCAGGATGGTGAGTTCCATGGTATTAATACTCGACTCAATGGTCTGAGATCTCCTCCCAGCGTGTGGATGCACTCTCACAGTAGAGTTATCTCCGACACCTTCTTCAGAACAAACGCGCAGATACACTGTCGAAGCTGAATACCGGAATAGAAATGACGCCAAGATTGCCGTCGTATGGTCGGCTGTGCAGCAGGGGGTTATGGAATTCATCCTCTTCCGCGGGCAATCTCTACCATCCGGCTATGTTCCCTCTTACAACGGGGGAGACGCGACAGCCATGAACCCACGCAAGCGACGTCAGGATTGGGCTGGCGGCGACAAGCCCTATGGGATGCACCAGAACAACGCTCAGGGATGGGACGGACAATTCAAGAAGCCCCGGCTGAACGGTGGCGTGGAAGGTAACTTCATGAACCACCCGCGAGGCAGCTTCGGACGGGGCCGCGCACGCGGGTGGAACAACCGAGGTACTGGCAGGTACAGGAATGATGCTGCGTGGATGGGACCGCGCATGCCGGGCCCCGGCGAGGTTGGCTACGCTGCAGGACCTCCGTTCATGGGTCCCCCAGCTGGCCAGTTTCAGCCTGGACCAGGGGTGCCGGCGTATGGCTTTGTGCAGCATGTGACGCCCTCATTCATTCCGCCGCAGAATGGCGCTTACCCCCACAACTATGGCGGCTATGCCCCCGCACCAGCAGCGCCAGGTCCGACGCTATATCAATCGACGCCCATGCCTGCCGCCAACGGTGCGCAGTACTATGGTGGTGTTGCTCAGCCCGGCGCTGCGTATCCGTCTTATTACCCAAACGTCACCTCCCCCTCACCCGGACAATACGCACAGCAAGCGCAGAATATGCCCGCGGCTAACCCGTACGCGGCTTACTCGCAGTCTCAGGCTTCGGCACCTCAATCATACACGTCAACAGTCTCGCAAGCCCCTGTATACTATCCACCTGCTCACACGCACTATTCTCATCCACACACCCAGCCTGTGTACAACCCGGCAACAGGACAGTACTATCCAGTGCCGCCCGCGCCCTACGCTCAAGCACCTGTCAGCATTTCGCAGGCAAGTCCTTCCCCGACGCCCCCTGCAACTGCTACGGTAACGAACAGTACGCCTCAAACGAGTGGCACGCAAACAAGCACTATGGTTACTCCGGTTGTTCCAACTACAGTCTCTCCGGCTGTTCCGACTGCTCCAGCGGCTCCAGCTGTTCCAATTACAGCTGCCCCAGTTGCTCCTCAGAACCCTCCGGCTCCTAGTGCCCAACCCCAGCCAATACCGATTCCTATCTCGAACGAGAACAGCGTCCTCGTCAATCGTGCACGCAGTACACCCAAGTCTTCGGGAACGCGTACGCCAACAGGAGCTGGGAGAATCGCTGTATCCGTAGAGTCCGCGCCGAAGTCGAGCGTGACGGCGCTATATGGTACTTCCTACACGTGCTTGAAACGGCTCCTTGTCTGACTACTTCTGCCTTAGACCACTGCAGGATCTCTGGGATGCCGACTCCGCAATTCTGCCACGAGATCGTCAAGGAGCAAGCAGAAATGAAGCACAAGGTCTGGGTCGTCATCGGCAAGCAGAAGCTAGAGCTCCCGGTCACATTCTCGAGCTTGAGCCAGGGCCAGGAGCGTGTCGCAAAACGCGTGCTCGAGCAGCTGCGGTCGCAGGCGCAGGCGGAACCCGCGAAGGACGATAAACTGAATACCACCACGATCTGAGCAAGGCCGACGTTGGGTTATTATCTGCATAGATTGTACTAACCTCCGCTTGCTGCATCTATAGAGCACTCCACAGCATCCCATGTAGCCACTGTTGTAGAAGCCCCAATGTATGGACATTCCGTGTAATCGCCCATCGCTGTGCTGTATACGCCTGTTTTATATACTGTCTTCTCCTTCGATACATGAGTTTCGTACTGAATTGAGCAGCGAAGTTCGCGAGCGCTCCGAGGCTCGACGTAATCTCGATGCCTGTATGTCTCCTCACACCTGTTTAGAGCTGTCGCGGATTTGCCATCAGCTCGAAGATGCAACAGTACTCAGGAGTTAGGAACTGCTCTTGAAAAGACCGCAGTCGTCGCACTCTCAACGGACGTGAGAAACCTAACACAGGATCCTCGCGGCCTCTTACTCACGGCGTCCACCAGAACCTCAGATGACTCAAGCTTCTTCAGTCTAGTCTATGTGCCCTGACATCGCGAATCGCCTCCCATGGCTCAAAATGAGATCTCATTATACCCGTCTGAAGATGATTAGGACACACGCAAGCCTGCGCGGCGATGACGTGATTATCGCTCTCTCGCGCTCGACATCACCCGGGACCGTGCCCAACAGAGCGCAATAAAAGCTCAGGGGCCATGCGTCCGCGAGTACTTCAGCCTTTCTCAAGCAATCCTAACACCCGCCATGGCCACCGACCGCTTCTACAAGTCAGTGTTGAATAGGGTCATTGGGCCTGGCGGGAGTCGCTGACGTGGGGCGCGATGCAGGGCCCCGGAGTTCGAGACGCTCCAGCTGCATGCGGGGCAGGAGGTCGACCCCGCGACGAACGCGCGCGCGGTGCCGGTGTATGCGAGTACGAGCTTCGTGTTCAACAACTCCGAGGTGAGCCCTATGCCGCCAACTTTATAAGGAACCGGGGCTGATACTCATACTCCGTGGTAGCATGCCGCGGACCTCTTCGGCCTGAGGTAGCAGCCTACACGCGAAGCCGATATTGAATATTGACAAATGAGACACGCAGGACTTTTGGCAACATCTACTCACGGATTGGCAACCCGACGGTCGTGCGTAACCCTCCTGGACAGATCTGCGGGAGAGTGCTTACGAAGCGACACAGGATGTCTTCGAGAAGCGCATAGCAGCGCTGGAAGGCGGTGCCGCTGCCGTTGCGGCATCTAGCGGCCAGTCAGCCCAGTTCATGGCCATCGCAGCTATTGCAGGTGCAGGCGACAACATTGTTTCCACGTATGTCTCTATCTTGTGCGTCGAGGAGCTGTTGTCAGCTCATCTCTACCCAGATCGTACCTGTATGGTGGCGTCAGTGGGCTACTCAGCTATCTCTTTCTCGTATCTTCGGAAGCTGATGATAATTCAACGCGTAACAGACCTACAACCAGTTCAAAGGTACATCATCTCTCTACCATCTCTGATCACTCCATACTGACCTCTAAGCAGTCTTCCTGAAGAAGTTCAATATCAACGTGAAGTTTGTGACCAGCCACGAACCTGAAGCTTTTGCCGCCGCGATCGACGACAATACGAAAGCGATCTATGTCGAGAGCATTGGAAACCCAAAGTTTAACGTGGCTCCTCTCCCCGAGCTTGCCCAGGTCAGTAACACTGAGGTTCTGGCTGCTCTGCTGTCTTTTGCTAATGTACCATATAGATCGCCCACGATCACGACATCCCCCTGATTGTCGATAACACTTTCGGCATGGGAGGTGCGACGCTGTCGTATGTTACATAGCTGGTGGCTGACATGCTCTACCGGAAAGGCTACTTGATCCGCCCTATTGAGCACGGCGCAGACATTGTCGGTACGTGGCATCTTTGAGCTGTGCGTACTCACATTCTAAAGAGGCTCTGTAGTCCACAGCGCCACGAAATGGATCGGAGGGCACGGCACAACCATCGCCGGCGTTATCGTCGATGCTGGTATATCTGTCTCACACCGTCGGATGGCCCGAATTGCTCACATTTCGGCATACAGGCAAGTTCGACTGGGCGCGCTCGGGCAAGTTCCCGTCATTCACGGAGCCCTCGGACGGCTATCACGGCCTCAAGTTCAGCGAGACGTTTGGCCCGCTCGCCTTCGCGGTCAAAGTCCGCGTGGAGGTCCTGCGCGACCTCGGCTCAGCGTTGAACCCCTTCGGCGCGTTCCTCCTTCTCCAGGGCCTTGAGACCCTCAGCTTGAGGGCGCAGAGGCACTCAGACAATGCCCTGCTGCT
Source organism: Obba rivulosa (assembly GCA_001687445.1). Lineage (NCBI taxonomy): Eukaryota > Fungi > Basidiomycota > Agaricomycetes > Polyporales > Gelatoporiaceae > Obba > Obba rivulosa. The sequence goes on from KV722587.1 coordinate 18,395, forward strand.
TGCGCAGTGCGTCAGGTCCTGATTATACGGCTTCATGAGGACTGACGGAGGCGGGCTGTAGGTGGCTGGAACAGCACCCGAAGGTCGCGTGGGTGTCCTACCTCGGTCTCGAGTCGCACAGTTCGCACAGGATTGCCCAGCGCCTGCTACGGCCGAACGCGTACGGTGGCGTCCTCAGCTTTGGCGTCAAGGGCGACGCAACAGTCGGCAGCAAAGTTGTGGACACCCTCCGCCTTGCGAGCAACCTCGCAAACGTCGGTGCGTGGAGCTCGTAGTGCTGATGTGTGCTACTGGCTCATCCGGTGGTTCAGGCGACGCGAAGACGCTGGTCATCCACCCCGCGACCACGACGCACCAGCAGCTCACTGTAGAAGAGCAGGCCTCGTCTGGTGTGACCCCCGACCTTATCCGTGTATGTGCTAGTTTCTGTCTGTCGCGATGTGAGCTCACCGTCGGTGCAAAATAGGTCTCGGTCGGCATTGAGAATATCGCAGACATCGTTGCGGACTTCGACGAGGCTCTGAAGGCGGTGCCGTGATAAAGATTCCAAAAGGTAGAAGATCTGACAATGTATATCTATATCGGACCCTCGGAACGTGAAGCATTCCTATCAGACGCTTCATGCATTTCCCTGAGCGGACAGGAAAGTGGGTGGTTACAGTTCGCTTGCTGACTCGAATTCTTGGGAGTGAAGAGACTGGGCCTTGGAGCCATTGGTATTCAAATGCCCACGTAACGAGTGGTTACTTTTCGCCTTCCATACTCGAGGCGGAGATGCACTGATGGACTCCCTGACAAGCCGCGTTCAACCTGATTCCAATGAGATCCGATCATTTGTCTGGCGTAGGACAAATGACTACTGCGTAAGTTTGGGCAATATAAGACAGCCAGTCTTACCCGAACCTACGCACATGATGTGCCACAAACTCAAACGGGCAGGATGTGTGCCTTATCCCATCAGACTCGGAGCCAATGGTCTGGCATAGTGCCCTCTCTATTCCCAGTCTGCCCGGAAGGGCCGTAGTATGTGAGAGCCAATAGGTGCGTTAGTGTGTTAGCTCACTAATCCGCAGGTGTCGGCAGATCGCGAATTTTCGCATTTTGACATGTCGTGCGAAGTTGGTCCCGGTGGACAGATATCATCTGCCATCTCGGCGAAGGTTCGCCCCATGCTGGTTAGGATTGCGAGGCTGAGGTCACGCAGGCATGGCTGGTGCAATGTGATGACGTCATCCGATCTTGTGTCTCTCCGTATTTATGCACGGATGCAGATGGCTCTCCTAGCAATTCACGAAGTCATAGTCTCTCCCCACTCCAGGCCAATACGCAGGAAACAATGGCTTCTAGCATCAGCCTCGACAAGCTGTTTCCCGTCCCCTCACCCCCTCCTTCCGCTCTGTCCCCCCAGCGTCTGCCGGGCATCACGCACGAATCCGGGGTTGCTGTGAGCAACCTCCTCAAGGAAAATCACAAAAGGTTCCACATATTTTTCAATGACAAAGGTTTCCATAAGTCAGTCTCAAGATACGCTTACAGTTTCGGTAATCAGCTGATGAATTTGCAGCCACATATCACACCATTTACTCGCGCTGTACTACCTCGGAGCGAAGTCGCCTGCCATGCGCGCGGCCCTTGAGGAAGATACCCCTATGCAACGCCCGTTCCTCGAGTCGCCTGGGAAGATTGACGATCAGAACTTCCACGAGCATCTGGGCGACAAGAAGTAAGTCGTGGTTATGTGCTTCCCCCTATGGTACTAACCAATTCACATAGGTACTGGGAGGCATACTTCCAGTTCTTCGCCAAGGAGCTGCTGGAGAACGGTGCGGGCGCAACCACGGAGAAGTGGCTGTTCTCTCCTCGGGCAAATATCGATGCACCGGCACCCGGGAAGCCACCCATGCAGATGATGAGCCGCTTCCTGGCCGGTGTTATGCATCCCTTGATCCACGCTGGGTACGGCGCGGAGTTCGGTCTTCTGGGGATGTTCGCAGAAAGTATGATACCGCCTCATGTGTTGGCCGCCCTGCTGACTCCTGGATGTAAGGTCTTGCAATGACCGCCATCCAGCACCCCGAGGTGCCTGCCCTAGTGCCGCCTACCCTTTTCCAGTACGCCAAGGCAGCGACGACAGACGCCGCGCACGCCACTGTGAACTTGATCACGTCACTCATGCCGTCGCTCGTTCTGGAAACGCTGCCGGGAAAAGCGACGGCTCCGCCCTCCAAGGGCGTGCACGCCCTCACGATCGTGGCACGCATCCTGCACGATCCTCAGTTTACTGCCGAGGCAATCGGCCTGCGTACTCCCGAGGTTGGAGATGATGAAGTCAGTCTCGTTGCCAGAACTTGTGGGGATACATTCGCCTCCTTTACGGACGCATGGAGCGCGGATTGGGCGAACCCCGAGGTCGTGGAGAGCAAGATCGAGGAGCTTATCTGGATGAATGTGGTTCTGTACGGCGTCGGTGGATGGGGCGGACGCCAAGCATCAAAGACTGGCACGTTCCTCGCGGACTTCCCCCTGTATGTGTATCGTGCGCGAAGCTTCAGCGCATCGGACTGACGAGGGATGTCCACAGAATGCACCTGGTGACTTCAGTGCTTTTCATGCACTCGCTCGTCGCGTACCTCTCGCCGACGTCGACCTCCATCCTCCTCCGTTCGTACTTCATGAACTCCCTCGTCTGGTGGGTCGCGCGGGGCCGGCCCGCCTTGCCCATCCGCGAGTTCTACGCCTCCACGAGTGCCACGCCGGCCGAGCCCGGCGCGCAGCGCGTGCAGCCCGCGAAGGGCGTGCTCGTCCCAGAGGACGTCTCGCCGAACCCGTGGCTGCCGCTCCTGCAGAGCGCACTCATGCACCCGGACGACCACGTCCCCAAGTGCCAGCGCGCCCTGGCGCACTTTGCCGCGCACTATGGGGGCCGGCCGGAGGGTGTCTTCCGAGCGCTCGCCGAGGTGTCTGATCCCCAGGCGAGGCTGGACGGCGCGGAGTGCCTGGATGGGACGCTGTTCGTGCGCGTGGCTGGCTTGACGGCGGATAAGGTGGGGTGGATGCGTGAGGGGCAGGAGAATGGGGGGTGGGACTTTACGGGATTCTTCCAATGAGATATTCAGCTGGAGGTGAGTCTGACGTTGTGGAGGCACCGGCTGGACTGATATGGGGCATTCCGTTGGCGGGAAGCAGGATACTTACCAGACAGCTTTGTAGTATTGATTGATCATACCAAGATATTGTACCAACACATTTTCACGTCAATCTTTGATTATGGTCGTATGAGCAACACAGGGATGAACGCAATGCGGCTGATATAGCGGGTGATGCCAATTCTGCCTCACAGACCCTGATGTCGACGCCACCATACCTTGTGCAGGATTGCACTTCGAACTGCGCAGAAGCACATGGGAAGACAGGAAGATGCGAAAGTCGCACGCCTTTCTGTATGCATCGTTCTTGGACACATGCTACATCCCGTGCGAGTCCATGTTGCTTGTAATAGAATTTGCTATGCACTCAATCCCACTTGAGCAAGCCTGGTTCGGTCTAGAAATGCTCCATTCATGATGTCCGATTCCGAGGATGATCATGGGAGCACGGCTTGTGGTGATCGAGACACGAGACACGAAGGCTGCCACTTGGACGCGGGGAAGCATGTCAACATCCTCTGGATGACGTCACAGGAATGTCTCCGTCGTTATAAGTATGTGAAACTCGCGTTGAAGACTCACAACCGCTGACCCTCTTCGCTACGCCGTGTCAGCATACGACCTCCATCCGAATGACCTCCAGCACAAGAAAGCTCGACGTCCTGTTTCCTGTTCCTGGACCACCACCGTCGCCCCTATCCCCTGCGCGGCTATCGGGAGTGACATACGAGTCCGGGATAGCCCTGTCAGAAGTGTTGAAAGAGAACCACGAAAAATGGCACATATTCTTCAACGAGAAAGGATTCCACAAGTGAGCTAAACTGCCCTCCGTTGTGCCGGAAGTAGCCAACGCGTGTATAGCCATACTTCGCACCATTTGCTTGCAGTCTACTACCTCGGGGCGAAAGGCACCCTGTTACGCGCAGCTTACGAGTCGGACATAGCGATTCAGCGCCCTGCAAGGAAGTCCCCTGGGAGTATCAACGAGAAGAACTTCCACGAGCACTTGGGAGACGAAAAGTTATTACATTCACCTAGCGATCTATACCGCGACTTAACCAATGTTGTCTAGCTACTGGAAGGCCTATCTCGAATTCTTCTCCGAGGTTCTCCTAGAGAAAGGCACAGCAGCCACAATTGAGAAGTACATCTTCTCCCCACAGGCTAACGTGGAGGAACCAGCGCCTGGGAAGCAGCCGATGCAGATGCAAAGCCGCTTTCTTGCAGGTCTGTTGCATCCGTTGATCCACACCGGGTACGGCACGGAGTTTGCTCTCCTTGGAATGGTTGCTGAAGGTAGGTTATTCAATCCACTCACAAATGCTGCGCTCACCGCATGAATCCAGGCCTAGCGCAAACTGCTGTCCACAAGCCCGAGGCACCCGCCTTGGTACCAGACTCGCTCTTCCAGTATGTGGCTGCGGCATCTGTGGACGCTACTCACGCTACGGTTTCGTATATCACGTCTCTTCTACCCTCTTTGAGCCTGGAGAAAGTGCAGCGGAAGGCCGCACAGACGGCTACAGGCGTGCATGCCCTCACCATCGTAGCCCGCATCCTTCATGACGATCGCTTCTCGTCGAAGTCCATCGGGTTGCCGATCCCCAATGATGAGGGAGGGGAGGAAGCCCTCAACAAGGTGGTAAAAGCTGTAGGAGATGTGCTTGTCTCGTGGGCAGATGCGTGGACGGTTGACGGGACCAGTGCTGAAGAAGTGGAGAGCAAGATTGAGGAACTCATCTGGACTAACGTTGTCCTGTACGGCGTTGGCGGATGGAGTGGAAGAAATCGCTCAAAGACCGGAAAGTTCAACGCAGATTTTCCCCTGTGAGTTCACTGAACTTACATTAAGCACGCGAAGATATCCTGATTTTCGGGCTCTGCCAGGATGCACCTCGTAACATCAGTGACATTCTTACACTCCCTAGTCGCGTACCTGTCTCCCACCTCCACCTCCATCCTCCTGCGCTCCTACTTCATCAACTGTCTCGCCTGGTGGATCTCCCGTGGCAAGCCCTCCCTCCCGATCGAGAACTTCTACGCCTCGGTGACCGCGACGCCCGCCGAGCACGGCGCGCCGCACGTGCTGCCCGCGGAGGGCGTGCTCGTCAAGGAAGACGTCTCGCCCAACCCCTTCCTGCCTATCCTGCAGACCACGCTCATGCACCCGGACGACCACCTACCCAAGTGCCAGCGCGCGCTCGCACACTTTGCCGCGCTTTTCGGCGCGCGGCCCAAGGGCACGTTGCGGGCGCTGTCGGCCGTGTCAGACCCGAAAGCCAGGCTGCCGGGCGCGGAGCACCTGGATGGGACGCTGTTCATCCGCGTTGCGGGCCTCACTGCGGACAGGCTGGGCTGGATGCGGGAGGGCCAGGAGAATCTCGGCTGGGATTTTGATGGTTTCTTCGACTCGTGAACTTCTGTCGTACGAGCCGATCGTAAAGTGTAAAATGACTTGTAATGCTAGGGGATGTTTTGGTCATGTCCGGGACCTCGCGCACAAGTATGAGATACCATGTGAGGGCTGCTGAGTTGGGCTTCCCGGCTTTCGGGGCTGCCAAATCATGATGATAATTCTCAGCCCAACAGAATACTCAGTATTAGAGTGACTATCCGAGACGGCGGTAAAGTCGCGCCCCCGTTAATAGTCCAGGTGAGTCTGTATCAGCCAGTTGACTGGAGACCGTAAATGGATGTCGGTCCAAGTCTAGAAGTATGGCCTTGCAGAATCCAAACCCACGTGGTACCGGCGCTGTATGTTTGTAAAGCCAGTCCTATCATGCTCCAGGGATTGGTCAGGTTTGCAAGTTCAAGTGATGTCAGTGATCCAACCCACCATATAGACCGACCGGCTACCTATATAGACTGTTGCCAAGATAAACACCCATCTAAGCGATGCTCTCAACCGACATTGTGCTTGGGAATCATGAGGTCACTAGTTGACATTGACGCCAATGAATGCGCACTACCGGACTAGCACTCGTTCTCCGTGACTTGTCTCGGCTGCTGGAATGACGACTCCTATCGGCGCGCTAGATGTAGAAACCAGGACATGTATGTCAGCCTATGTCAGCAAGGCAACGAAATAGGTACGAATACCACACGAACCTACATATCACAAGTTCCACGTCACCTCATAGAACGAGAGCGTTCGAATCGAGCTAAAACGTCGTCTTGGCGCTTCGCTCTGGCATGGCCACGTACAACGGATGGTATGCTAACTTCCTCGTGATGAACAGTTGGCATCCGTGGGAGCCCACATTCATCGTAACGATAATCCGTCCAAGTGCTCAACTCCAGTTGTGTCACAGCTGTGCTGCGGCCGTCGGCGCACGTCAGTGCTCGCAGGCCGGCGTGTGAGTCTGCTTAGTATGGCCAATTTATTACGAGATAGAACCTACTGGAGGGCATGATGGTTACTAGATACGAGCATGATCAGTATTTAAGGACGTACATTAGATCTTGGACGATGGTAGACACCTGCATTACTATCGCACAGATGACTTCGAGTAAGAACATTGATGCCTTATTCCCTCCCCCTGCGCCGCCACCCACTTCGCTTTTCCCCGCCCGTTTGCCAGGCGCCACCCCGGAGTCGGCCGCAGTTCTCTCCGAGCTCTTGAAGGAGAACTACGAGAAATGGCACATCTACTTCAACGACAAGGGTTTCCATAAGTTAGTTTCGCCGTCTTCTCGTTCACGTATTGACACTTACAATATCACAGCCATATCTCTCATCACCTGCTTGCGATTTACGCTCTGGGAGCGCAAGGGCCCTTGTTGCGTGCAGCCTATGAGGCGGACATACCCATCCAGCGGTCTACTTGGAAGTCGCCAAGTAAGATCGACGAGAAGAACTTCCATGATCATCTCGGAGATGAAAAGTCAGTCGTTGTATCGTCTGCGTGTCATGTCAGTCCTAACCGTGAACCAACCAGCTATTGGGATGCCTACCTCGAGTTTTTCTCTGGGATTCTCCTTGAGAAGAGCGCCGAGGCGGTCATCGAAGAGTACATCTTCTCTCCTCGAGTGAACATCGAGCAGCCAGAGCCGGGGAAGCCGCCGATGAAAATGCTGACCCGTTTCCTCTCGGGAGTTATGCACCCGATGATACACACCGGTTATGCCGCAGAATTCGGTCTTCTAGGACTGGTCGCAGAAGGTGAGCCACGTACCATAAGCCGATTGTGTGACTCACCCTTCATCGGTCAGGCCTCGCTCAGGCGGCAGTCCATAAGGCTGAAGTAGCGACCTTCGTGCCGGACGCGCTGTTCCAGAAAGCCCCCACCATACCGTATGTGGATTCCGCGCACGCGAGCGTGTCACACATTACCTCTCTCTTTCCCTCGCTGGTGTTGGGGAAACCCCCCGGGAAGGCAGGAGCTGATCAGTCAACGGATGGAGTGCATGCTCTGACTGTTGTTGCACGCATTTTGAACGATCCCGTGTTCGCTCCCGAGTCGATCGGCCTGCCCGTCCCACTTTTCGATACCCTTGACCTCGTGGCACGGGCCCGCGGAGACCTGCTCGCCTCTTATGCGGAGGAATGGACCGTGGACGCTACGAGTGCCGAGGCCATCGAGAGCAAAATCGAAGAGCTGATCTGGGTAAATGTTGTCTTGTATGGTATTGGCGGATGGACGGGTCGAAAGTCGTCCGATACCGGAGCATTTAATGCAGACTTTCTGTTGTAAGTTCACCTCACGTTCGGTATGCAGATACCTCTGAAGCATGGTTTAATCAGGATGCACGGGGTGACCTCTGCACTCTTCCTACACTCACTCACCGCATATCTGTCTCCCGCCTCCGCTTCCATGCTCCTGCGAGCCTACTTCACCAACTGGCTCGGCTTGTGGATCGCTCGGGGCAGACCCGCTCTCCCAATCCGCGACTTCTACAACGCCGTCACGGTAACGCCGACAGAGCCCGGGATATCGGGTCTCAAGCCAGCCGATGGCACACTTCTTCCGGAAGACATCTCGCCAAACCCATTCCTACCGATCCTGCAGACTTCTATGAAGCACCCGGACGAGCATCTCTGCAAGTGCCAGCGTGCTCTTGCCCACTTCGCCGTGCTATACGGAACCCGCCCCAAAGGACACTTCCACGGCTTGTCGACCGTGTCCGACCCCAAGGCTAGGCTTGAGGGCGCGGAGCTTCTGGACGGCACGCTCTTCATACGCGTGGCCGGTCTGACTGCGAATGAATTGGGCTGGATGCGAGAGGGTCAGGCGAAGCGAGCTTTCAGTTTCACTGGGTTCTTCCAATAAGGCCCCGCAGCAGCGGGATATTGCGTGTACGATAGCGTGTAATTGTGACACTAGGTCGAGGCTTGTGTTTGATCCGACTGTCAATAGTGATGACTCAGAATCTCGCAATTCTAAAAACAAGCCGTATGAATATCTACCGGCAGGAGGTGAAGTGAAGAGTCATTCTGACTCTTCATTCTTGGTGATGCCATTGCTCGCGGGCTACCTAAACGACTGCCAACATTCAATGGCAATACCTTCGGGGCGTTCTCAACCCGCAACTCTTAGTCGTTGGTCGCATTGGCGTACTAGCTGGCAAGCCCAACCGCATTAATCCGTCATCATCGCTAACAGCTTGCAGGAGCGAATCTAAACGGATTGTGATGGAACAACGACACATAGAGGCGTACCGCATCGGCAGGAATCAAAATCAAAGTTGGACGATGCTGGCAAAGTTTGCCCAAGTTGCGTAGTCAGAAGCTTTTGGTATATCGTCGAGACATTTTACATGATTGAAGAATCCAGACGACATCGCGGCGCCAGCCAAGTCAGAAACGTCGTCAATCAATATTCCATGAGGAGTGTACGTCAGTGATATTATAGCAAAGCACGTTCGTCTGTCAATAGCGTAGGGATTATTCGGTACCGATGGGCGAACGGTTTTCCCTACGCCGCATAAATGCCAAGTAAGTGCTGCAAATGGTATGCGAACGAGACGGTCTGTCAAGCCCGAGGCGGTCCCATGAGTACAGAGAGTAGCCCAGTCATATCTAAGGCATCTGCGTAAGCTTCTTCGCTCGGGAGTCACTAGAATCTGGTCGAAGGTTGACTCTGGTGGAAACGAACATGAGCAAGAGAGGTACCGGTCATTGCCGAATTACTCTGGCCCCCGCCGCCCGATATAGATTGCCGCGGAGTTCCGCCACGTGGCGCCGTGACTTTGCCGTAGACTTGCGTTATCTCTGTACCCATTTATCTGCCTTACAGATTCTTTGTACGTGCAAGATAGAGGTAGACTGGATGCGCAGGAAGTGTGTAAACAGGTCTGATCAAACACGACACGGACACCACGAAATCTCGCGAAGACAGGGAACGATGGGAAAGCTACGTATCTGCGGACCTGGTGATGTATGGCTCGGCCGGCATGCCGACAAAAGCCACCACCTGTCGGTTCCGTACACTCACTCAACCTCTTTGGCCCTGCCATTATCTCCCCAAGGTGTGATGGTGGCGCCCTGAATTCCAAAAGCTACAGCCGCTTGCGTATATACCCGAAGACTCACACAGGTCGGCGTCTCAACATCTTCCAGACTTTGAGTCCATCTATATTTCCAGACGACGAGATGACTCGCTTTGACCAGGCTATCGTTCACACTGCGGCGAGACTGGCGCGTCTGGCCGGCATGAATGCTCGCCGCAGCAACTCGACCTTGTATATACAGCCTGCTGGGGCACGGCACCTCTCATCTTCACCAGTTACGAGCTCTTCCTCGTCTCCTAGTTCGCACATCATGCAATCCGACAACGCCAAGCTCTCTCTGCTGTTCCCTATACCCTCCACTGGGCCATCTCCTCTTTCGCCTATCCGCATTCCGGGTGCTACCAACGAAAGTAACGACGCTTTACTTAGGATCTTGAAGGAGGACTATCGTCGCTGGCACTGCTTCTTTAACGACGAGGGAATGCACAAGTATGTTTTACTATCTGTCCTGCGTATGAATTATCGCTTAACAGCCCTCTTCAGTCACGCCTCGCACCACATGGTTGCAATCTACGCGATGGGTGCTAATGCCACGCTCTTGGACGCTGCGTACCAGACCCATGTTGTGTACATGCGTCCTGCATTCTCTTCTCCAGGTCTCATCAATGAAGACAGTTTCTACGTCCACCTTGGTGATGAGGAGTATGCATTCCTACTTCATATATCAGGTATTCCCTTGCTGATGTGGACTATACAGGTATTATACGGCTTACCTTCAGTTTTTCGCTGCCACAGTGTTGGCCGATGGTGTATCTAGTACCATGCAGAAATACATCTTTTCTCGCGCTGCCAACGTCGGAGTTGGAGACGCTCAGCCTCCCTTCATGCTAGCCCGGTTCCTTGCTACCGTCTTCCATCCCATGATTCATATTGGTAACGGTGTTGAGTTCGGCCTGTTGGGCCTAGTTGCCGAAGGTAAATATTTCTATCCACTTTGTTCGTCTGATCTTTGTCTTTCGTCACTCCTGTGGTCTCAATTGTCATGTCTCCTTTGTATCTATCGCGTTCGATACCCCTTCGTTATAGACTCCTGTATTTCTGTGTCATTTGTACTTCTGACTAACAATACTTGCAGGCCTCGCACAGGCAGCTATTCACCCACCTCACCTTGCGGCTCTCTACCCATTGTCCATGTGGGATGAGGCTGGGAAGGAGGACCAAGCGGTCACCGCCCTTGCTGCGCGCTTCAGTCACCTTCCCCCATCTCTTGTTCTTAATAAAGTTAGCGCCACCGACACTCAAGACCAGCAGTCGGTTAGAGAAACACACGCTTTCAACATCCTCGCCCGTATCTTGCACGATGACCGCTTCAATAGCTCTGCAATTGGCCTCCCCATCCCCGAGGAGGAGCATGACCACGAGCTTACCCGTACTGAGAGGGTTGTAGGAGACCTTCTGGTCAAATATGTCCAGGAATGGACGGTCGACGGCACAGATGAGCGTGACGTCGCGCGGAAGATCGAAGAGCTCTCCTGGATCGTGGTCTTACTCTACGGTGTGGGTGGCTGGGGGGGAAGAACCATGTCGGACACCGGCAAGTTCAATGCGGACTTCTTCCTGTACGTCTTTCCAATCACTCTGCTCTTTGATGTGTGCTGACCATACTTTCTTTCAGTATGCACCTTGTGACTTCGTCCATCTTTCTCCCCTCCCTTGTAGCCTATCTTACCCCGAAGGCCACATCCCTCCTCCTGCGCACATACTTCACCGCGTCCCTCACGTGGTGGGTCGCCGTCGGGCGCCCAGATCTCCCCATTCGTGACTTCTTCGCCTCCGTCACCGCCGCGCCGCGCCCGCCGAACGAGCCACATGTCGTTTCGGCCAGGGACACGCTCACGCCCGAAGATCCCACGCCGAACCCATGGCTCGCCATCACGCAGACGACGCTCGTCCACCCGGGCGAGCACGTGTGTAAGCTACAGCGCGCACTCATGCACTTCGCGGACCTCTACGGTGCACGCCCTAAGGGACACTTCGCCATGCTCGCCAAGGGTACCGACCCCGCGGCCCACCTTGAGGGCGTTGAGGAGCTGGACGGCACGCTATTCGTGCGCACCGCTGGCTTAACTGCGGAAAAGGTTGGTTGGATGAGGGAGGGCCAACAGGCCGCCCTGGACTGGGATCGGGCCGGGTTCTACAAGGCTTGAAATCGCGATCAGTACCGCCGCTGCCGTCGAGAAACGCGTACTCTCTGACTGCTTTGGTTTCTGGCTCTGGATAAGTCAGGATACATCCGCGCAGGCCCGGATTAGGTACGTAGTACAAGGTAGGTTATTCCTTCTTTGGCAATTAGTCAAGATGGGTCTGTTCTATGCAATAACTGAAAGGTGGGTTGACCGACACCGATTTGGGCCTATGTGAGCCTGAGCCGATTAAACGCTGTGGCAATAACCGAAAATGTTTTGCCTGTGCTAGTGCCCCGAGGTAGATTGGAATTCTGCGGACCGCGATGGTGAGCTAGGTAGCACGTCGCAGAATGTATCTAATATGTTGTGTCACACATGTTTTTATTTCTTGCGAGTTCTTTGAGATGTCCAATGCTCCATCTGAACTGGTGCTTAGAGTCAAAGCACGTTCTGGAGACACGTGCGGGCGCTTGTTGCTGCCACCTCCGAGGAGTGGGAGCGCGCACCGACTCCTGCACGTTGCACTCTCTTACGCCGCAGCCACCACCGGATGTTACGCCCAAAAGAAGCTCATCATCAAAAGAGGGCGGGGTGCAGAGCTTGGCGCTATAACTTGCCCTCGCATCACTCAAGCCGCATACTTACCGCGACTTCACCGTGTCATGAGGCCCATGTCTGGTCGCACTCATGGGCCTGGATCACCTTTAGAATCTATTAGCTTCTGAAATACCCACGATTACTTCGCTGCCATTTCGGTGAAGGGCACGTCGCGCTACGCACGCCTCGTCTGATCGGGTTCAGTGATGCACCCCTGGTTAGCCCATCTGGGATGACGATCGTGCTGTCCATAACATCCACAGTACAATTCGCTATATTGTGAGACGCTGTGCACGAATCTGAGCATGGCCGGAGGCTGACGCGTCTGCTCGATTCCTGCTTGCGGCCGTGAACACTGCTGCGCAGAGCGGCGAGGTGTGTGATTGGTATATATACCTTGTGATGGAGCCAAGTTCATCAAAATCGACATTTCCTACGTTCTCGACTTGAGCTGCACCTATACAACCTCAATCTGTCTGCAAACAATTCACAATGACATCCAACATCTCTGAACTGGACGCACTTTTCCCTTTCCGGCCTCGTCGCCCTCTGCGGATGGTCCCGCACGTTTTCCTGGTGTAACCCATGCATCTAAGCTAGCCGTGGTGCGTGCTCTCAAGGGCAACCATGTAAAGTGGCACGCGTTCCTCAACGACATGGGTTTCCATAAGTGAGTTCTCAGAGCTTTCTGCCTTCTCCGAAAGATTGACACGTCCGAAAGCCACATGTCCCACCATCTCCTTGCTGTCTTCTCGCTCGGCGGTGGCGGGCCTCTTATCCAAGCGATATATGAAAGGCACGCTGTGACCATGCGCCTCGCGTTCGCTTCCCCAGAGTTGATCAACGAGAATAACTTCGGCGATCACCTCGGGAAGATAGAGTACGTCTATTACGCTAGGTGATGCTAATGCTATGCTAATGGGATTCTCCCATCAGCTTCTATGACTCGTACTTGAAATTCTTCACCGGGGAGCTCAAGGAGAAATCGGTTCCGAAAGTCTTGGAGGAGTGCGTGTTTTCCGCCAAGGCTAATGTCGAGCTTTCGGCTACCGGTAAGACTCAAGGGATGCTCAACCGTCTTCTCGCGGGACTGGTGCATCCGTTTATCCATGCTGGATACGGCCTTGAGTTTGGCCTGCCTGGTATAGTTGCCGAAGGTACGCATCGCTCGCGTCTACCGGCGAATACCGTTTAGCCACATCTGACGCTACGGACGGGCCAATCCTCGCTCCAGCTTCACTTTTCGAGGCTGGGAGCGAGAGTGGTGTGGCTCACCTGGTTGACCAGTTGCCCAAGTTGGTGTTGGCTAAGACGCCCGGCGCGGATCAGGAGGCGGCTGCGTTGCGAACCGCCGGCGCGCACGCCCTGACTATTCTTGCACGCGTGTTTCGCGCCGTCGTCGTTCGACGTCCGAGCTTTCAAGGATCCCTGGGGCGTGTATGAGCTCACCCTGGCTTCTATCGGGGAGACCATCGTGAGGTTTGCGCAAAAATGGTTGCCTGATGGGACCGACGCGGCGGACTTTGCTCCCAAGATCGAAGAGCTTGTCTGGATGAACGTAATTTTCTACGGCATCGGTGGGTGGGCTGGGCGCAAGACGACTATAATGAACGCAGACTTCTTACTGTACGTTCTCGAGCTTGCTCCCCATCGCCTTCCCTATCTTTGGCTCACGACCCTTCACAGCACGCACTTGATCACATCCCTCTTGTTCGTCCCCTCTTACGTCACCTACCTTTCGCATCGATCCAGCCTCATCCTGCTTCGCTCATACTTTGCGACTTGCGTCGCATGGTATGTCGCGTGAGGCCGGCCCGCGCTTCCGATCCGCGACTTCTACGCTGCCGTCACGCCGACGCCCGTCGAGCACGGCACGCTGCACGTCATGCCGGGCGCGGGCGCACTCACGCCCGAGAACCCCTCGCCGAACCCATGGCTCCCTATCCTGCAGAGCACGCTCGTCCACCCGGACGACCATCTGTGCAAGCTGCAGCGGGCGCTTGTGCACTTCGCATCTTTGTATGGTGCGCGTCCCGCAGGGCACTTCGCACCGTTCGCGAACGCTGCGGCTCCGCTGGAGGGCGCAGAAGTATTGGACGGAAGTCTATTCATCCGCGTCGCAGGACTGACAGCTGCGAGGGTAGGATGGATGAGGGAAGGGCAGGAGGACATGGGCTGGGATCGGCACGGCTTCTTCTTCTAGTAGTCCCGCAATCTGCTGAGCGTGATGCTCCAATTGACTATATGGTGTATCCCAACATGTGTGAACAGCAGTGTGCGGGGATCACGCGGGACTTCGCAGGCCCGCTGGATTTGGGGTCAGCTCTCAATAGGGGCTTCCTGTTTGCTGCCCTCTTCCGATCTGCTGACACTGGATATTGAGCATATCCCAGCAGGCACCGCGAAGCGACGGCCAAGCAGTTGGATGCTCGTTTGGGCATCGAGACGTTAATATGAGGCACGTTGTAAACGTCAGATGTCTTCCTAAATGGCATGCCTCGCAGGAAGGGAACTTCGACTGATAATCCACATTAAGCCTTCAGTGCTATTAATGCCATGGAAGAAGCTGGCAGCATGCTCACCTGGGCAGACGTAGATCAAAGAAGTAGAAGTCTATTGGACACCTTCTTTAATACAAGTGGCGAAGAGGTACCAGAACACGGGATACTGAGTAAGGGCTTCTGAGCTCCACGAACTGCAGTGACAACAGAACAGGGCATTCATGATTTAACCTCATGCTGAAATGCAGACATTCTGACATCGAAAATCAGGCTTGATCAGGGATGGTTTGCGCTCGCTCATGTCCTACGTAAAATGCGCTCCGAGCCGAGCTGCGGGACGCGTCAGAAACGCTCGAAAAATTAATTTCGGACGGATGACGCACAAGCAGCTACTATATAGGGTGTCGAAGAAGCTCGAAGCGTTGACACGTACGAAAAAACTCATAAGGTAGACTGTTGGACTCTCGATTTAGTTTATACTCCATGCGGCCACAGTGTGCAAGGAGAATGGTACAAGCTCCATCCGGTATACGAGGCTCGTATGCCGTCCTTGTCTGCTAAAACCAACGTCCTAGATGTGCAAGTTTGTATCCCTGGCACCGGCTATGCGGGGAAGTCAAAAATGAACGGCCTTTCTGTAACTTCTCAGCGAGATCCTCAGTCTGAAGTACGCCACAGGATGAAATGAATGGATTTTTCCACTGCAACATGTGCCTGAGTACCTGTCCGATATGTGTCTAAATGTATGCCTGGCGTGACCGATGGCATTTTGTTCTCAGGGCATAGAGGACCTTGAACCTGCTAAATGAGCCGACATGTCCTTGCGCCAAACTCTTGGTAGCGTCGGAAATTCGACGGTACGACATACTCGATACACTCCAGCCACGCACCGCCTCCTGTGAAATTTATGAGCTGGCCGTACCACGGGAAAGAGGGCGTGTCTTTGTGGGGTAGGGGACCATGGCCCGTTCCGACATCGGTAATTCGGTGCGCAGTATGCAGACTTTATCAGTGCACCTTTGCTGGTGTATCTTTGCATCAAGAAAGGTTCAATCAACCGACCGTATCTGCCGCCGTGATCATGAGTGCAGATACCATTCACCGACGGGCGTGATGCATCATTCCGCGCCTTGAGACATGACAGTGTGTGAGCCGCGTACTGCTATGTAGCATTACTTATGTGATATGGACAACGGATGTGGGGTCTCCCGATTTCCAACGCTCCGATGAAGCCGCACGGAGCGGTTTGCAAGAACATAAGCACGGCTCACCGAGCCGTCGCCAAACACATACCGCGAGCTCAGTGAACGTAGACCTCAAGCCGTCGCCAAACACACACCACGTAAGACCGCATATCTGTCGGACGGGAGTTAGTGAGGTTTAGATAAATGTTGCTGATAGATGTTTTTCGCGCCGTTGACTGATGGACTTTCGACATCAGGAAAGTATCGATTTTGCTTGCAGGCCCTTTGATGCCTTTCGCGCCACTTTTAGGCGCTTCTTCGGTTTTGCAGGGCGCGAAAGGCTGCGCGAGCCGCCGACAAGCCCAAAAAGGTTCGAAAAGCAACATTCTCCTGATGTGATGTCGGAGCTGTACCCAACGGAGGGTACATGAGACAATCACCACGCTGCAGACACGAGAGCACAACATCAGCATCTATCTCGATAAGCCAACTTGAGTGAGAACGGCCCCGGAAGGCTTCAATGGGCTTCAGCAGACTTATCTGGCTCCGTCAGCGCCGCACGCTTTCCCACGACCTTTGGCACAGCTCACGGCCGCACATGCCCTCCGACGTGGCCCTGCTCAATCCATGTCACCTCTAGCGAAGCGCATGACGAAGCAAGAAGATGCATGCATCAGTGCCATATGCTGTACCCATACGTCTTCATTCATAAATCGCTAGTCAGTCTGAGCCAAGACCGACGCAGGCCGGTGTCAGTAGAGGAACAGCAACCAGACAGCCGCACT
Organism: Obba rivulosa; assembly: GCA_001687445.1. Taxonomy (NCBI): domain Eukaryota; kingdom Fungi; phylum Basidiomycota; class Agaricomycetes; order Polyporales; family Gelatoporiaceae; genus Obba; species Obba rivulosa. The sequence goes on from KV722587.1 coordinate 35,244, forward strand.
AGCGAGATTGTCGCCGAGATCCTGCTGTATGAGCCACAGTCGCGTGTGCTCGTGTATTTTTATCAACCTTCCAAGGACATGGGACTGTCCTTTGGGACCGTGGTGGAACATCAGCGGGCGCCATTCCAAAGTTCAGGCGAGTTCAGGACCATTCATCCCGGGCCTATCGCGGATCCGATCCAGATTCTACAGAATCTACGTCGCTAATACCTGAGTTCTAACTTACTTCAGGTCGGTGATGTCCGTTGCTTAGGCGGATCCCAGCTTTATGTATCATAGACCTGCCGTGTTTGCGCATTCGGGCACATTGCAGACTACAACGCTCTGTTGGATGTTTTGGAGGGGCTTTAAGAACAGTGGCGCCTTGACGAGAGTTCGAGCTCAATTTACAACTCGCCACATCAGCACTCCAGGTCGCTGCAGCGCCAACCCCGGGATCAGCGCAGCCTTATCTGCGACACTGGGATTGGAAAAATTCCTCAATGCTTCATCATGCGGTGCTGCCTTTCCGTTGGAAGGGTTTCGAGCGTGACGTTAACGCTGAAGGAACCAGTGGTAAGTCTCACAGTGCATTTGTCCTCCGGTGCGAGATGCGTATCTGCTGGGAATGAACAGTGCAATGTCGAAGAGATGCGAGCGTAAGGACAGTCGGAACGCGGTCGTGCCCTCAAAGACGCTGATGTATTGGCACGTTCTGCCCTCCCCGCATACCGCTTGCGCTTCCATGAGAACATCATGCACCGCGAAATGGCTCACGAGGCCAGACGGTCGGTGGCAAACTTACACGGACGCCTTCAGGAAGGTTCGCCTCGCCTGCATCATATGCCATTTCCGTCCCACATCTCTTCTGCTGCGTGATGTGCCGAAAACATGCGACGGAAACGGCCGGTCTCTCCAGGATGCAGCGCATCTCGCGCAAGATAAAAGGCAGCACCCATCGTCAGATGCATCCCCAGCGAACTCCCTAGTGTGTTCCATCACTCATCCGCACCTCATCCATGACTATGGAATCTGTCAAGCTGTCCGACTACTCCATGTCTCCACCGACCAAGTGCTTGCCGCCATCACCAGCCGCGTCTTTGACGTTGAGCCTCCCTCCATCTCAGTCGTGGCTCGTCGCATTCGGTACGTAAACACATGTCTAGCGTTAGTCTATTTGCTGAACAGCTTGTCCGACAGCGCGGTCTTCCATATTGGCGACCCTGGAGAGAGCTGTCAAGACTGGCTTCATCGAAGTCGAAGACAGCGAAGGCACATACTCCTTCGGCATCGAGGGCAAGAGCGGAAATGGTATCCATTTGAGGGTCCTCGATGACACCTTTTGGACACGTGTCTTTATGTGAGTTCCCAAGTCTTGATGCGGTCCCATCTTTGAGAACTGACATGTCACATTATAGGTCGGGGGATCTTGGATGCGAGTACCATCTTCTTTGATTTCTGCTGGATCTCCTTATCTGACCTATGGCGTCATTACAGTTAGCGAAGCATACATGTCCGGCGAGGTCGAAGTTAACAACCTCAAGGGAGTAATGGACGTGAGTATATATGTCTTTTAGCTTATCAGGTCTCTCACGGGAGAGATGTTCAGCTATGGCTTGACAACGAGTCGAGTATCACAAATCTATCGTCCTTGTACAGCCGGTTTTCCGGGATCATCTCCGGCATATCTAATGCGTTCTTCGGCCAAACGCGCACAAAAGCACGGGAGAATGTAATCGCCAGTTATGACCAGTCAAACGAGCTTTTTAAGGTGGGCATGCCTATTTGAGCTATCCAAATAGATCGCTGATCGCATCTTGCCATGTGCCTCGCAGGCGTTCTTGAGCAAGGACATGATGTATTCATGCGCGCTCTGGGGGGACGAAGAAGGCGGGGTACGCGGGGATCTTGTCTCTGGCCCCGCCCAGGATGACCTGGAAGTAGCCCAATTTCGAAAGATCCATCACGTCCTGCGGACGGCCCGCCTCCAACAGGGCCACAAGGTTCTTGAAGTCGGTTCGGGGTGGGGCGCGCTGGCAATAGAGGTATGCCGCGTCTTCTCTTTGACTAATGAACCATTTCTGACCGGCTTCGCTCTCACGCTTGGCGTGTAGGCCGCACGCACATACGGATGTGAGGTTGACACGCTCACGTTGTCGAAGGAGCAAAAGGCACTAGCGGAGGAACGCATCAAGAACGCGGGCCTTCAGAACAAGATCCGCGTCCATCTGCTTGATTACCGTGATATGCCTGCGGCATGGGAGCACACCTTCGACGCATTCATTAGCATCGAGATGCTAGAGCACGTGGGTGCAAAGGTGCGCAGCCCTCCCCGGCTTCCGCGATGCATGCTGATCGGCAACTTGCAGCACTACAACACCTATTTTAAAATGGTAGACTTTGCTCTCAAGCCGAGAAACGCGACTGTAGTGGTCACGTCGAGCACTTTCCCAGAATCCCGGTACACTGGTTACCAGTACGTTCATTTATCGCATGCGATGTAGACGTCTCTCACGATACGTCTTCCCACGTCCAGAGCCGAAGATTTCATGCGACGATACATGTGGCCCAATTCGTGCTTGCCCAGCGCGACAGTACTGATCAATGCTGCTCATGTCGCGTCGCAAGGTCGTTTTACACTCGAAGGCGTTGAGAATCACTCGGCTCGTAAGTGCTTTCACGCTGTCCTATCTCCTCGGCCGATTTACAAATGGCGTGCAGACTACCCACGCACGCTGCGCACATGGGACCGCCGTCTCAAGGCGAACCTTCGCCAAGATGTGATGGCACAGTCGCATCCTGGGCTTCGCGACCGGAGCGAATTCGAGCGGTTCAAGCGGAAGTGGGAATATCTGTTTGCTTACGCCGGTGCCGGCTTCGCGAAGGGCTACATAACATGTCACATGCTGACCTTTATTCGGGAGGTGCGCGCAAATCACACACAATTGTTCTCGGATACTGACGAACGTCGTGGCTTGCCGTAGAACGACAAGCCTGCCGTCGCTTGCGATTGAACAATGTGCCACCCCGCGTCAGCCGTTATTTGAGCATTGAGAATCGTCGCCCACACTATCCCATCGCATATTTCATTCCGAGTCAGCTGCATGTGATATATTCTCAACAGTGTCTCCGCTCCCCTATATCTGTGTATGTTATTTGTATTACTCTCTGTGTTATCAAAATCATGTTTGCGGGCTGTTCGGTCGCAGGCGACTGCTTCAGGCTGCTCCCTTATTCTCAGATAAAGCCCCGTGCATCATCCTCCCCCTTGATAACGTAGGTCCTTACCTGCCCCTATCGACTTAGAGATGACCGATGAATGAGTCAGTGACGTATCGAGCGTGTATTTGTCGAAATATGACGGTGCGAGCGAGAACGTATATATTTGATACAATGGATTTTCTATATATATCTGGCGGAGCCGGCAAGCACCGAGCCCGCCGACGTACCAAAACTATAACTTACAACAATACAGTGAATGCTCGGATTGTACTCCAGTGCTCTTGTACTGTTCGCATTGAAGCCCTCGCTTACAGTCTCCTGAGAACACGGGAGTTTATTTGGCGTACTTCTCCCGCGAAGCGTTTTGCCGTCGTGACGAACGACGCCATGAGCACTTGCCGATCACGAGGGGCAGGACGCTGTCGCTTATCTGCGACGCACGGGTGAGAAGGCGTGCGGGCAACGCCATCAAAGGGAAACCCCTCGACGGGTCACAATGATGTCTCGTATTGGCTTTCGTCGCATCTGGGCATCTCGCTCCTACAGATAGCGGGGTCTGCACGGACCTATGGCTTTTGATGGTAATGGGGTGGACAGTCCAGGCGCATCGATAGCCAGCCCTAGATCGATCCCTTTGCATCGGAGATGACTGTAGATGTCATTGTCAGCGCAATTCAGCCACAGTACATGGAGTCTTTCAGTTTCAGATGATTCGCATGGTGAGTCACTCAAAATAATTACCTGACAAATTTTTGGTACCAATTAGCCACGAATAATATTTAAGAAAACATCATAATGACAACCAAGAGCCACAAGGGCACCCATGCAGAGAAGCCTGAACTTACTTCTATACCGATGTATTAGGATTCCTCGAAATTATTCGTGCCGGCCGTAGGCCCAGGATAACGCCACAAAGCTCTCCATCCCATGTAATCCATGAAGAAGTGATTCCATCTGATCCTCCTACTGTTTGAATCCTTTCTGATGCGTGGCGGGAATGAGCAGATCTTCTCATACCATCGCTGGTATTCGTCCCGTGCGCACAAAGTACCCGACATGTTGGACCATGCGACGTTCGGCGACCCTCTAGAAGATGCATTGTATCATTCTCAAGCGATTCCCACGCGCTGATTTCTCGAATGTGAGATAATCTCCGACTCCTTGCGGCAGTCGGGCAAAAGGCGGAATGCTGCATCTCTCGGTTCCACAGGAAGAGTCGTTGGTGAATTCAGGGGCAGTTCTAGAACATCTCATACCTGACCCCAGTAGTACATGTCGCTGACTTCGGGGTTGGTCTCCATTTCCGAATTCCTTATATTCGTCCCGCGACTAATCTTGGAATGGACGTGTCCTGGCACTTGATCCGAGGTCATTGTGCCTACCATGAGACCATCATAGTGCTGCGAAACGTCTCTGGCTGTTTACCCGGTGCAACGGACGTGGGATCATGGGACTACGTGGTGCACTCCCTCCACAGTCTGGGTCACCGGGGCGTGTGCCTCTCATGATGGGCTCCGAGTCGGCACCTTTCAAGATATACCAGAATCACCGACGCGCAAACTACGCACGGCATCTTGTCCTAAAGGTGTTCTATTGTCGGTGCTTGTCGTCATTCCTCTTCGTCAGCCACTGTGCGTGTACTTGGGGTGTGCTGTTCTTCCTGTCTGTTACGATCTGTTTACGTACAGCCAGACGTACTGGAACGTACTGTGCTATTCTATAGCCTCCTACGGTTGGCGACCTGGACCAGGTCTAATTTTGAAATCGTCCAGGGTCCGATGTGTCTGCTGGGACGCCGTGATAGCGGGGACTGTGACTACAGCATGTTTTTTCTATCGGTATCCTGTGGTTAGGGGCTAATATCCTAATCGAATTTTCGTAACAGCGCTCGACCACGGGCTCCGCCCCTC
>KV722588.1:0-40331 GCA_001687445.1 Obba rivulosa
ACTACCAGCAAGCTCCCCGCCCACAACGGACCCCGCTGAGTAAACTTCACCATCCCCTCCCCCCCTTTGGGGGGGAGGGTCTAACCCTAACTTATTTTAATTAACTGGTTAGAATGGTTCCCCATCCCCCTCGTTGGCCTGTATCCTCTCAAGCCTATCACTACCAGCAAGCTCTCCGCCCTACAAACGGACCCCGCTGACTAAACTTCACAATCCCCTCCCCCCCGAAGGGGGGGAGGGTCTACCCTAACTTATTTTAATTAACTGGTTAGAATCTCACTGCAAATGCCTCTCATAACCATATCAGTGTTCGGCGGGTTTGCTGATGTGGTGGCAAATGGTGCTGCATCAGACGAGGTGTGCTCAGTGACACATGTAAGATGTGAGCAGCATTGAGGATTTCTAAGGCTCAGCAGTAAGAACATCCGTCTGCAAGAGTGTATTGGTACAGTAGTGACACATATGCATATGAACATGGTGTTCGAGTATTATACCGACAGTCCCGGCCAGGTATATCACGAAAGCAAGCCGAAAGCGAACGAGTGAAGTAATATATCCATGCAAAGTGAATGAACGCGAAGTGTCCCCGACGAAGGCTGGAGCTAGCGGCTCGGAACCGCTGGCGATGCGCTGCCACTGCTGCCACTTGGCTTCCGTGCGCTCAGTCCTGCCGACTCGATAATGTCGTTGAGCTGGGCAACCCGTTTCTGCGCTATCTCTATCTGTCGCTGGTAACTCCTGCTTACACTGTCAACGCCTGTCACCACATCATACGACTGCAATCACTCACTTGATCTGCGTCTCGAGCTCCACTGCGCGCTCCTTGCCGCCCTGACGCTCGCGCTTGACTTTCTCCTCCGCGGCCCTCAGACGCGACTCGTACTCGCGCACGCGTGCTTCCCACTTGCCATCCGCTGTGGTTGTCTTCTGGTTCATGATTGTGACCTTCTCCTCCGACGCCAACAGCTGGTTCTGCAGGTTCGTCACGCGCCGCTCTGCGTTTGTTACCCGCTGCGTCAGCGCGCGCACTTCAAGTGGATCCGCCTGACCGGGCCTGCGCGCACTGATGAGCTGTGCTTGCAGCTCAGAGACAGTTACCTGGAAGACTCGTACGTCAATCATCTCAAGTCAAAAAAATCTCGAAAGGGCAGGCGTACCTTGTGGGCCTCGAGCTCGCCGTCCTTCATGGCCATCTTCTTCCGCCACGCTGCCTTGGCTTCTGCTAGTATCTTGATGCTCGCCTCGAACCTGTCGAGCTGCCGCCACCGCTGGTCGATTTGCTTGCGCATCTCGGTGAGCTTCTCCGCGTACCGGGCTTCTACCTCCTTCACGCGCTTGTCAAAGTCGAGCTGAACGTGGCTGAGCGACTTCAAGCGTGTGACGAGGTTGTCGTGAAAGACGCTGAAGTTTGTGAACGGCTTTGTCTCGGCCTGCCCGTTCTTCTTCTGTATGTACAGAAGGCCATCAGTCATGTCGCTTGAAGAACACGGAGTGACTTACCGGAGTCTTGTCTACCCCCACGATCTTGTCCATATACTGATAGACGGTGAGGAGAAGGGTGTTCCGCTCTGTTAGCTGGTCGCGGTACTGCGTCTCAGCCGACAACAGCGACCGCTGGTCCTTCGACAGTCGCTGTTCCAGTTCGGATACTTTAGCGCGGAGGCTTGTCGCATCGTTCTCTGCAGTGCGTAAACTGCTCTGCAAGGCATCCAGCTTCTCCGTAGCGTTGAGTTTCGCCTGTGTCTGTGTCGCCAGCTGCGCAGCCAGATCACGGTTCTCGGCATACAACTTGTCGAGGGAGCCGTCGCGCTCATGGGCCTTGGCCTCGCGTTCGTCGAGCTCTCTCCGGGAACGTGCGAGCTCGTCTTCGAGCCGATCGAGATCGCGCTTGAGTCGATCTACCTCGAGTTGGAGCGAGAATCGAGCAGTGGTATGTGACTCGCCCAGCTTCTTGGACTCGGCCTCCATGCCTTGTAGAGCGTTCTGGACCGCCGCGAGATCTGACTCTCGTTGCGAGAGCAGCGACTGCGTCCGTGCGAGGTCGCTGAGCGCAGACTGCAACGCGGACTCCTTGGCCTCTAGCGTGCGGCGTTCCGCCCTCAGAGCGCTCTCGTGCTCGTGCTCGGCTCTGTCCACCAAGTCTTCTGCAAGATGTTCGCGTTCATCGCGTTCGCGCTGGATTTCATCGACGAGCTTCTCGATGTGCTGGGCAAGCATTTCTTGCTGAGCTTTGTGAGCGTCGATCTCTTGACCGAGGGCTTCGCAGCGGTCTCTGCTCTCTTCCAGTTCGGCCTTCAAGGAGTTGACTTTCTGCAAAGATAGTCAAAAGAGCCCGTTCTCATGGAACCCACCCAGCCTACCTCCTTGAGTGCCGCGCAAAGCGCTTCCAGCCGCTCCCTCTCCACGGCATCTTCTTCATGCTGCCTCGCACTCTCCTCCTTGAGCCGGTCTATCTCTTGCTCAAGCTGGTATATGTGCTGTGTGAACTCCTGCAACTCGCGATTGGTGGCCTCGATCTCGACATCTTTCTCGGCAGACTCGCGCTCGAGGTTGGCAAACGCGTTCTCGTACTTGTCGTGCAGCTCGTTCGTGTTGGCCTCGAGCTCCGCGATGTGCATGCGGAGGTCCTTGGACTCGATCTCACGCTGCTCGAGTATCTGGATGCCATTGCGGCTTGAGAGACAGCCCATCAGCGAGAGAACGAACACTTACATCCCGTAGCTCGTCAACCTGCACCCTGGCTTCCTCGACTTCGCCTCGCCACTGCTCCTCGACCTCGTCCACGATCCGCTCATGCTCGGCGACAAGATCCTCAATCTCCCTATTCTTCATCTCGATCTCGTCCTCTTTCTGCTGCAGCTCAATCTGGGACGCGGCGAGCTTGTCCCGCGCGGCATTGAGATCATCCTCCACGGCCTCCCGCTCCTCCCTCTCCTCCAGAACCTGCGCGCGGCTCTGGCTCCGCTCGATGGACTCGGCCTCCCTCCGGCGCTGCGCATCCTCAAGCTCAAGCCGGAGCGCCTCCACCTCGTCCACAAGGTCCTCCTTCTCGTCCGTGCGGAGCGCCACCAGCTCCGCGAGCTCGTCCGCCTTCGCGCGCAGCTCCTCGTTCTCCGCCGCCATGTCCTCTGCCTGGTGGCGCCACCGGCGGTCCGCGTCGCCGCTCGTGCTGTGGCCGGCCTCGGCGCGCTCCGCGAGCTCACGCAAGTGCTCCATCTCCTCTGTCGTCTCCTCGAACATGCCGCGGAGTTTCTCGAGCTGTGCCTCGAGCTCAGCGTTCCGCGCCTCGAGCCCGCGGACAGCGCCGTCGTCCGCCCCGCCCGCGCGCCGCCGGCGGAGCTCGCGGATCTCGTCGTCGCGCTCTTGCAGCAGCTCCTCGAGCTCGCGTGCGCGGTCTCGCGCGCCGCCGGATCCGCGCTGGAGATGAGCGAGGTCTTCCTCGAGCTCTTTGACACGCTTCCGGAGCTTCTTGTTGTCCATCCGGTGTTGCTGGAGCTCGATCTTGAGGTTGATGTTCTGCTTGAGAGCAGCATCTATTTGGTCGGGCGCGAGCTGTGCGAGGCGTTCTTCGAGGAAATGGACCTTGAGTTTGATGTTGAAGTTTTCCTTCTTGAGGTTGTCTATGTGCTGGGTGCAAGGTGGATGAGCGCGTACTGAGGCGGGAACAGGGATGGGTCACAGTCGGAACAAGACAGATCTTCCAAGGGGAGTAGGAAATACAAAGGCCATCACACAGTCTCTCAGACACATAGAATGTGGATGTAGGGAGGTCTGGCTAAGAAGGTGCGACCAGGAGAAGGCTGCAACAGAGTCATCGGTGTGCAGCGGCGTGCTCCGACCACCATCCCGGAAGGAGAACACCGACACGAACGCACCTTCTCCTGATCTCGTAGAGTCAAGTTCACGCTCCCCTTGTACCCAGCACTGCGCGTACGCGCCACCCGACCAGGCGCAGGCGTGTCCTGTGCCTCCCCCCACCGCTTCTCCGCACCCGGCGTGTCCAGGACATCGCCCCCGTCTTCCGGCTCGTCGTCGTGGCCAGACAGCCCAAAGCGCTTCGACGCGGGGGTGCCCTCATCGCGCCGCTTTGCAATGCTCGATGACGGAGAGGGTGTCGACAGGGGTGCGGAGGACACGGCGGTGGTGGCGGACGAGCCGGACGGCACGCGCGGTTTCGCGGGTGTGGAGAAGCCCGAGGCGAAGGAGCCAAGAGAGAGGTCGGGCTGTGTGCCGAGGGACTGGACGGAGGTGTCGGGGCGGATGTTGAGCGCAGTAGACATGGCGTGCTGCTCGCCGTGCGCGACGGTGGCCAGGCGAACGTGTTCAACGCGCGGGATTATTGCCGGCATTTGCGGCGATAACCTCGACTAACGTGGCAATAAGCCCCCTAACGTGGCGACAAGTCCCCCTAAGTGGCGATAAGCCCCCTAACGTGGCGACAAGTCCCCCTAACGTGGCGACAAGTCCCCCTAAGTGGCGACAAGTCCCCTAACGTGGCGACAAGCCCTAACGCGGCTTGAGCTCGACTCTGATGTTCACCCGCAGCCCGACTCCCGAGCTCGACTCTGATGTTCACCCGACATCTCGCTCTCGATATGTTCTGTGCGCGCACCATGGCAGCTCATCTGCCGTACTTCTCCATCCTGTTTGCTGCCCTCCTCGCAGCCCATGGTCTGCGTAAAAAGTCTCTCTCGCCCTCCGGCGCACTCGCCGCCTTCGCCATCGGCTCGACCATGATGGCCGTGCCCCTGCGCGTGTTCGGCGTCTCGCTCATCGTGTTCTACCTCGCCGGCTCGCGCGCGACCAAGGCCGGCAAGCAGCGCAAGGCCGCGCTGGAGGAGGGGCACCGGGAGGCGGGCTACAGGTCTGCGTCCCAGGTGCTCTGCAACTCGTTCTCGGCCCTGGGCGCGTGTCTGCTCTGGGGTGCGCTCTTTGTGCCCGGTTCGGTGGCATCGCAGGCGTGGTCGAGCCTTCTGAACACGCCGTACGACTTTGCGGCGTGGTGCCCGTTGACCCCTCCGCCGCCCGCCGCGTGGAGCCGGAAGCTGCTCTTTGTGGCGCTTGGGTGAGTAGCTCGCGCCGGCAGCCCACAGCGCCCACGGACCTTGTGGACGCTTCGGGGTCCGTCGTGTGCATCGAACGCAACTGAGACCGTCCTTCTAGACACTTTGCGTGCTGTCTGGGCGACACCCTCGCGTCCGAGCTCGGCATCCTGTCGCGCTCGCCGCCCATCCTCATTACGACTCTGAAGCCCGTTCCGCCCGGCACCAACGGCGGCCTCTCACTCGTCGGCACGCTGGCTTCTCTCGCGGGCGGCCTGGTAATGGGGCTGACGGCGGCGATATCGCTCCTCGCGCAGAGCGGAGCTTGTCGTGCCAGATGGACAGAAGTTCTACTGCCGCTGGCCGGATGGGGCATAGCAGCTGGCGGACTGGGCTCCCTGGTACATTTTCCGCTTCCATCTAGACCCGGCTTGCTCAACGTGCCCTGATCGCCTGCAGCTCGACTCTCTTATGGGAGCCACGATCCAGCGCACGCGCTATTCTGCGGCGACGAAGCGTATCCTGACGGACGAGTCGCGCGCGCCTCCGCCGGGCGCCGAGCTCAAAGTCATCAGCGGGCTGGACATCCTCAGTAACAATCAGGTATGTGGCTTCGTCGCGGAGCTAGCGGCTTCCCTGACTGTTCACTCTAGGTTAATCTGCTGTCGTCGGTTCTGACGGCCCTAGCGCTCGGGGCACTTGCTTAGAGACGGGGAGAGAGGGAAAGTCGGATGGTGTACCGTCCGAGCTGTCGCTGCGGTCCTACTAGATCGAGTTCCGCCCGCCGTACTTTGTGCGATCCCGCGAGGGTGCATCGCAGCTCAATCAGAAGGCTGATATTCTTAACTGCGCCGCGGGCCGGGGACACTCGTGCACCATCATGTTGTCCTGCCCTGATGATTGGATTGTGCCGGGCTAGTTTACGCCGTCTGCAGTGCCTGCGTGCTGCGGCATTGCGATCAGTGTGCAAGGGGCGATGCTCGGCGTTGTTTCGCTGGTGTCTGCCGCGACGACTGCACATGGTCGCCGCAAGAGGGATGCATGCGGGGTGGCAGGGGTCCTGCGCGCGTGGGCCATGCGCGGAGCGAGCGCGAGCAGAGACCTGAGCTGGCCGTCTCGACCACCTCCAAGTCTCGTCGCCATCGCCGTCGTTTCTGGGGCTCTCCTCGTCTAGACATGTCTTTGTGATCTCGTTCACGCCGTAGGATCAGCACAATCACTTAATCGCTGTCAGTTTGCACCTCTTTTGTCTCGCTCGCCATGCTGACCAGCGACCGCATGCCTCCGCGCCCCGTATCGCGACCGCTTTGTCGTCCAGTTGGCATCGCGCAACGTCGATATTATGAAAGCTTACATGGCTCCGGCTCTCGACCGTCCTGCGCGCCACATTTCTCCCCCGCCCGCACTCCAACCACACCCGCAGTTCGTTTTCCGCAGTGATCCCTGGTCCTGCCCGCCCGATCTGTACCCTGTAGGTCCAGAACGCATCCCAGAAACAAGCTGTGGTGGCGAACGCGCGATCGCGACCGAGCTGCACAACGCGCCACGGGGCCACCATTTTCTCAAGCAGAACACGGTATACCCATCGCCCCCGCTCACCACCAACGCGCTGCAGTCGTCCATACCGCTTCCAGACCTCCACGACACCCACCCATCCCGATCGCGCGCGGACACGCTTCCCGACGTTCCTTTCTCTGCTCACATGTCATACGATGCATTCCAGCCGCTCTCGCCGCCGCCCACGGCCCCGCTCGCCACACTAGACCTGCCAGAGATAGACACCCGACCGTTCTCCACTGACACAGTCCAGCTGCCTGGTCGTGCGGCATCATCATCGACGTATGGCTACGACGAGGCGGATGTGACAAGTGCTAGTGGACGACGGCTCTCCTCCACGAGCAGCATGAGCGACTCTGCGAGCTCTGTGCCATCCGTGCCACAGTCCGCGCTGCTGACCCCCGTCTCTCCGGCGGATTCATGGAGCTTTGGCAGTGGCTCCTCGACTCTGCTCTCACTGCCCGAAGATCCGGAGCTGGAGTCTCCCCTGACGCCTACGCGCATTGATTCTGGGTTCGAAGAACTACTCCCCCACGAGAAAGACCACGACGAGTTCTCTGCTCAATCGTCCTATTCCCCGACCCTCCACCGCCGAATTCTTGACCCGAGTGCTTTTGGGCTCGTGCAATCGCCGGCTACCATTCACGGATCTCTGCGCCCAGAATTCCCATCTTCACAGCAGCATGACTTTGGACATGTATACCAGCGGCGGCCACCCTCTTCTGGCCCATCTCCGCTCTCGACAGAGGTATTTCCCTCCGGCTGGGACTCTAATGATATGGATTGGACCCAAGACGCCGAGAGCACTGGTGAACTTCTCCCGCCCACGTTCCCCTTCTCCACGCAGCAGAATGTGCCCCATCTATTCGACAGGCCAACGCTATCCCCGCTCGAGATACCCGGTACATACCATACAGAACCATGGATATCCTCACCCACTTACCCCGATGGAACGCCACCAGGCGACAATATCCCCGCCACGAGCATGGACGTCGATTTCGACCACTCGCATGCCATACCCCGCCCACCCCTCCGACTGCCCTCGTTCGAGAGCGACCCGGACTCGGACATCTCCTTCCCGGACACGGTGATGCCCCTGGACGAGGACGAGTTTCCTACGTTGCAATCCCCGTCTTCGCCGGCCAGACGAGTGCTCGATCTCCTGCCAGAGCTGGGGGCGTACGACGAGCTATACATGACACCTGTACCGCACTCCCCCCACAGCCCGTCCCTCGCCCTCCCCGGCCTCGACGAGGACGATGACATGCTTGGAGAGCCTGTCGTCCACTCTCCTTTAGACCGTGCGAGCACCCATGGCGCCACGTCCGCCGGGACACTCGCGCCTTCACTGCTCGCACCGGCCCCGCGCGAACACGAAGGCCTCGGGCTCCTCCTGGACCCCATCTCGATCGACCCGCCGTTAGCACGCTCGCCCTCGCCCGACGATGACGACCTCGACTTCCTCGACGTCCAGCTCGACCCGTCCACGACGCACCTCGCCATCGACGAGTTCCTGCACCTCCGCGCGGTGCGCAAGCGCGCGCTCGCCGCCGAACGCGCCGCCCGCGCGGCCGAGGCCGAGCTCGGCGAGCGCGTCGCAGGTGCCGCGAACGCGCTGCTCCCGCCGCTCCCCGCGTTGGGAATGGGTGTGCCGGAGATAGACGCAGGCGAGCGGCGCGTCCGCAAGCGCGAGCTGCACGCCGCGATGGACGCGCGTGCAGAGGCGCGGCGACAGCGCAAGCGCGAGAAGCAGCGGAGCAAGGAGGTCGGCGCGCTGCTCGACCTGAAGATGTCGCGCGCGGACACGGGCGGTGTGCGCACGATCGCGCAGCTCGTCGCGAACATGGTGCTGCGCCGGCGGGACACGGTGCGCCCGCTCGCGAGCCGGCGCGTGGCGGCGGTGCCGCACGAGCACGTCCGGTCGGCGCTGTTTCGTTCTGTGTCTGCGGAGGACCTGGCCGGGAAGGCGGGCGGACATGGTGGTTGATGGGCCCGGCAAAAGCGCAATTGTGAGTTTCTGCAGTGTTCGTTCTCGAGTCTGTGTTGCATGGTGAGCATCTGTGATTGCAGTTGATTGGCTGGCTGGAGAGGCAAGTGATTTGTGTACTATAATTGCCGATATCCATGCATGCACCTTGTAGCTTTAACTGTCACGATAGTCGTTATTCCACATGCATACCCCGCTTGACAATTTACCAACCCCATTTGCTTTACAATACCGATCAAAACATGTTAGACACGCGCGGTGCGTATAGAGTATCACATCCAGTCCAGTGGGTATAAGGCGGGGCTTCCGGGTCCCATCTCTCAGGACGAAGTCTGCGTGTTTCCGTCACCTTCGATCTCCGCGACAATCTCCGTGGGCACGCGTAGACAACCTGTGCATTAACGTCTCTTCGCCCGCCTGCGCATGAGGCTCCAACTCATCCTGGCTTACCCCGCGTTTCGACAGTGCATACGCGCGACACGCCTCCCTGCTCTGCTTGAGCTGTGCGTCCTCATGGTCGAGCGCGACGACGTTGAAGCCAGGAAAGTTAAACTCTAGCAGCGCACGCAGCGCGGGGAGCATACCCTTATCCGGCGAGTACGTGCCCGAGTTGTTGTCGATGACGAGCTCCCACCGGACGTGCTCGTCGGGCGTCTCGTCGCGGAAGGCGTCCCAGCCGCCTGCGGGGCGCGGGTGGAACTCGCCCGAATAGCGCACGGCGGCGGCGCAGTTCGCGTGCAGTGCGTGCTTGGACGCAAAGTCGACAAAGAACGCGGCGCCCGTCTCGGAGAAGCGGAACGAGTCGTCTTCGCACACGAGGACGTACGTGTACACGGCGGGCTTCACGCGGTGTGCGTACTGCCCACGGCTCGCGGCGTCCTCCCGCCCGCCGTGCAGGAGCTGCAGTACGTCCGCGGGTCCGTCGATGACGCCGAAGCCGTTCGTCGACGCACGCTGGTAGAGCATGCGGTGGGCGGCCTGGATCGTGGAGCGCACCGCGACCGAGGCCGGGCCCTGGAAGATGGTCCGCGCGGCCTTGTAATCTTGGTTCCATGGCTGCACGGTGTCCCCGAAGAAGCGGCGGACGCCTTTGAGATACATCTTCCAGGTAGAGTACAGGCGAGCGTTGTCGAGGTTGGTGAGCCGGCCCACCGTCGGCGAGAAGTGGCGTGAGTAGCGGATTGGGCCGTCGAACTGGTACGGGAACTGGTCCGCATCCTTGTCCGCCGCCGGAGAGGCATCAATCTGAGCGAGGATGAGTGTGATGGCTGGCGCAGAGAGGTAGAGACGCACCTTGAGCCAGAACGTCCCCCTGTCTCTCCGCAGAGGCGGGCCCTCGATCGCCAGCTCCCTTGCGCCTGGCGAAACGGTCGTAGACATCTTGCCAACATAGTCGTCGGTAACGTTTCCGTTGTCCTTGTCGAGCACCTCGATTGTCAAGGTGGCGATGCTAGGCACGTTCTTGACCTTCCATACTTCGTTCCACACCGGGCACAGGGTATTGGGCTTGACGGTGGATCTGCGGCCATGAGGCTGCTGACTGAATGAACGCTTTCAAAACTCACATAAAAGAGACTCCGTCGTCTATCTTGGCCACAAAGTACGGATCTGCGCTTCCGACGACGTCCAGCTTGGGCAGGCCGGATGCGCCGATGAACTGGATGGTGAGGTCGACATACTTGCCGTCGAGCTCCTTTTCCTGCGCAAACGGCTTTGCGACGGTCGCAAAATCCTTCACCTCAGCCTTTGCCTTGTGGGCGACCTCATGAAGAGCACCAAGCACGTTGGAGAGTTGGGCGGGATTCTTCAGACCGGGCATGAGGAAAGTGAGGAAAAACCATCGGACCCGTCGTTAAAATGCACATGGTAGCTTGCTCCATCGCTCCTCTCGCAACTTTCTCCGCTAGACGCGCACTCGTGTCATTTCTCACTGCGCCCATCTGGAGGTGCCCTGGCATACTTGGAGCTACTGCACATTGCTTCGCCCTACATACGGAAGCTTTGATGGCCCAGGTGAGACCGACTGCCAGCTCACTGGATCCATGGAACTCGGGCGGGCTTTTTCGATGAGCGGGGATCACGCCTGGAGAACATCGAAAGGCACTGCGCACGGAAAGCCATCAGGTCAGGTCCGAAGCCTGACTTGTTACTCAGACTTCAGACCTGTCCAGGACGGGTGTCTTCGCAGGGGCGCTACATGGTGATATCGTCTTCAACGATAACATTACAGTCCACGGGTTGGGATGAATCGAGACCGGATCCATAATTACTGGAGGTATTCATACTACTGCTACGGCTTGGCGGATCGCGGAAAGACCATACTGCAGATGTGTCCGAAATATATCGTACGGGATGGGCTCTGCCCACACTGCGAACTCTGGGGAAGATGTACATCCTGCGATTGCGTCACGACTTTTTAGCGTGTCAACGTGGACGTGTAGAGTCCCGACTTGCACTCTTCCACCACTGACCTCTCTCGCTGGCGGCAATGACCATGCGCATCTTGTTATGGCATCCTTGGGGCGAACGTGAGTTTAAAAATCCATCCCGGACCTGAGCCAAAAGACCTGGAATAGATGCGACGAGTTCTTGACATCAGTGTCATGATTCACGTCAAATATCACTCGAATGTAGATGGCAAAGAATACTGACCGGTCAAAGTGTACCTGCGGGCCACTTGAGGCTCGAGTCCGCCACTCCCATCAATTTCGGTAGTTGGCGCCATATCGTACGTCGCGCGCGCTGCTCGGCATCGAAAACAAAGTGAATGCAGCCAATGCATACCCCAGCTTTTAAAAGCGTGGAGTACGGCGGGATCTGGTCTCGTAGAGGCATCAAGACGTGGTAGTCCTGGGTTCCTCCCCACTTCTCAGACAAGATACACGAGCAGTATTTCGTCCAGCACTTCAGCTTGCAATTCGCATTCCGGCTTTGGTACAGCAGCGAGTGGAAGGCTGTGATCTTCTTCTCGATAAGTTTGGCCTTCCCTTCGATGCATCTTGCCACATCGTCCAATGAGAGCTGTGCAACAGAGCCGTCCGGGAGATGCACATCTTGCAACAGACTCGACGCGGGCAGCTGACTGCATAAATACAGAGCCAGAGGCAGCATCGTCTTCGTGTTTGTCAGTCGCGCCAGAAGAACGGCGACGATGGCTTCAGTGCTCAACGGCCGGCGCATCATAGCAGTTCCATTGCTCCCGCAGTTTCGCTCCCAGATCATGAAGTCATCCGTATACCACGACTTCAGACGCGTCAACGCATGTTTGAGCAGTTCTTGGATTTCGAACTTGTGTGCCATGCGGACTATGGCCGCAACAGTCGAGAAGTCCACGGGAGCATGAGCACCGGGTTCGAAGAACCTGGTCAATAAAGTCTCAGCAAGGCATCTGTCTACAAAGCCCGGTCTACCTGCCGTCTGCCGTTGTATATGATACCCATCAAATGTCGCACGTCGCTCGGCTGCTCGTGCATGTGGACAACTGGACACCCATCGAGCTGCTCTTCATCGCGCGGTTGAGGGACCAAGAACAAATCGCACAAGACGGTCGACGTCTTGGATAGTATTCCTTTGTGTACCCGGTATCCAACGCCATGGTTCTCCAGAATCACGTTCCCGTCCTCGAACCAAAAGTCTTCGTCCCTTTTCAGCTCTCGAGAAGGCACCGTCTCCGCAATAACACCTTCGTCGGAGCGCTGTCGCTTCTTGCTCCCACTTGCAGCTTCCATGTGCTTGCAGATGAAACGGTCTGCAGGATGCAGAATGAGAAGGCAGAATCACCGGCGTTTGTAAGCTTCAGAAGTTCAGCCACAGCTCCGTCGCCGCCGCCTCCAAGCTCTGGCTGTGATCAAGTGTCGAGATGAAATTATCCATCCATTCAAATATATGGAACTAAAGACTACAATATAAAGATATAGAGTGTTGTCGGAACTGACGTACCATGTCTATACTGATAGTACATGTCACTGTTCCTCTTTGAACGAGTACATGAATCGTAAACTAAACGGCACACACGTGGCCACATGACGCAACGTTAGATCATTCATGACGAGGCCACTCAGGAACCTCCAGTCCCATCATACTCGGCAGCTCCGTCCAAAGCCGGTGTATTTCCTGCTCATGCTTGACGGTCATTTGCGCTACACAAAGCGGACAGATCTGTGTCTGGTCCCCAAGCATCTCCGCAATGATGCTTCCGCGCACCCGGAAGACGTCGTACTCTTTGCCAGGGGTGACGTACGGTTCTTGAGGCTTAGCATAGAGTCTGGCTCTAGGACAGGCTTCCGAGCGGCAGTTTGGGGTCCGGCGGTCCAACCAGAGGGCCTGCGATCCAACCCTGCACCCTTCCTGGAGCAAGCGAGCCCTTCCGTCGATGCATCTAGCAAGATCTTCGGTGGACAGACAAGCGAGAGTTCCGTCAGGTAGGGGGGTGCCGTCCAGGAGCGAGTATGTGTCCAGCTGGCAGCAGACATAGAGCGCAATGGGCAGGATCGACTGCGTGTTGATGAGTCGAGCAAGAGAGACAGCGGTGATTGCTTCAGCATCGGAGGGTCGCTTCATCGCAGAGCTCCCGTCGGCGCCATAGAGTCGCTGCCAAATGCTGAGGTCGGTCGTGTAGTACGTCTTCAGACGGTCCATTGCGTCCATGAGCAGATCTTGGATTTGATACTTGTGTGCCATCCGTATGGTACTGGCAACAGAAGCAAAGTCCGCACGGGAATCGGGCCGGAAGTAGCTGTTTCAGCAACTAAGTCAGTCGGTGTCGACGAAGAACGCGTGGACTATTACACACTTGCGCCCGGAATATAATATTCGTAGCAGATGACGGAGCTCGTCTGGCGAATCGTGCATCTCTATCAGCGGGCAGCCATCCAAGTGCTCTTGATCATCCGTTTGGCGCATGGAGAACATGTCCCGGAAGAGAGCTGAGGCTGCGGATAGAACCCCGCGATGAACCCGGAAGCCTACTCCCACTGCAGTGAGAATAACATTTCCGTCCTCAAACCAAACATCTGTATCTCTCTCTAGATCGCACGATTGCTCACTGTCCTGAATAGCAGCAATCCCGTCCTCCGTGCGTGCGCGCTTTCTAGACTCGTTGGCGTCCAATGAAGACATTCTAGTTCGGAAAAAGGTAGGTAGCCAGAAAGGAAGGATTATAAATGATTGAAGGCAATAGATACAGAAAGATCCCAAGTGGACGATATGCAGGAGAGAGTAAGAATGAAGAGTGAACACGACGAGGGCCACTGACCAAAGGCAACTTCAACACCGAAAAGGGTCACGTGCTCAGATTACGTGATTTTTCTTTTTCATCTTTTTTTGAGCTCTAGCATTTGTATAGCACTGTCATCGCCCAGGGCAACATGTGGGCGCACTACAGCGCATTGCTAATCCATAGGCCAGTCCGGAAAAGTTTGGGCTCAGTAGAGTTTAAAGCTGATATGTATGGCAGCATAGCATCTCACCTGCCTGTAGCTGTGAACAAGTCCCTTTCCAAAGGCCAGTGGCTGGTCCTATATAGTATAGCCATCTACAAAAGATTTATACATATCAAAGCATGAAATAATTGGTTTACCAAAGGCTTGTGCCACAGGCAACACACATTCTTTTGTGAGAAATTGTCTGTAATGCTTGTTTATGGTCATTATACATTTGCTGTGTGTACTGCATAGGTGCTGTGTGGCAAATGCTAGTGGGCACCAATGTATACAATAGCTTTATGACCTATCTGTCCAAATTTCTAACATATACATAAACACATATATAAATTAGGCTGGATTTTTCGAATTTTAAAGATATAAACTATGGTTTATATGGTATTAATTAAGCAGGGCAGATGAATATTTTGTACCATAGGCATATAAGGTGCTATATTGCTATATCATGCCAACTTTGAACTTTGCTAAGCCCAAACTTTTCTAGACCAGCTTATAAATTAGCAATATGCTATAATAACATTATATCAAGTCTGACACCCTATGTATGCCTTATTGATGTTTAGCACTATTGGAATCTCTGCTACAAATTTGTGTGCTTTCCCACTCATATTTCTACAATTCTATACAGATATTAGCCTAAACAGTTGGATATTCTGAAAAAACTTGTATATATTATTTTTTTAGTGGTGCTACAGGCATTATTATCTTGCATTGCATAATCTAATGCATATTCATCTTGTTCAGAAGGTCTGCTATTGCAGATTGCTTCGCAGTTGAGCTGTTCCGGGTTCATATTTGAAAAATGTGCAACTCTGGTTGATATGTATATAACTCTATCACTCTGTGCTTGTCCCTACAATGCCACACTTGTATTTATAATATTGCACTATATCTACAATGCTATGCTTGTATCTATAATGACATGGTCATATTTATAATGCCTTTATTTTTCTTTATAGTTTATAAACTTTATCACAAACATTGTATGGCATTTACAATCTCATACATTTGCACTATACTAGAAACTTTGCTACATTTGCATAGATAAACTTTGTATATGTATTAATATAATAAACCAAGTCTAAGTTATCTGCTAATCTGGTTTTACTAATAATATTATTGGTACAAAGCTGGAAAAAGTAGTGTGCAATGGGTAGAGTAGATGGCATGCATATAAGGTGCTGAAACACTGGCTTGAATAGTGTTAACATTTCAGAGGTGACAGTTTATAAAAGCATTTTTATTTATTTTTATAAAAAAAAATTCTATATACAAAGCTGCCTATGGTATGGCTTTAGGTATTCTACCACATTTACAAAAAGGCCCTGTATATTAAACCTGTAAGCAGTATAAATAGTGGCAGCAACTGTTAAAAAGCTTATTAGGCCATAATTAAACTTTTTTATTATATGTAATATGCAGTAGTTGTCAAATTTCTAAAATAAATACTAAGTGGTGTTTAATAATAGGTTGTAATATGGAAAAAAGATTTGCAAAAATGGTATGGCCTTGGATAGCATTTATTGATTGGACTAGGTATGATCTTATATCTGCAAAATGATGTTATCATTATTATATCAAAGATTTTTGCATCATTTTAAGTTTCTAGTTTTTACCATTTAAAAACTGCTTACAACACAAAGCCTCGTATTTACTTTCTATTGAATATACAAAGTTAAAGCCATAAAGAAATATAGCAATGTAGTTATTTTGAAAACATTAATATAATTATACCAATAACTATTAAGACCTAGTAAAAAGTCCAGCAGATGTCAATAAATGCCAGCTGTCCTTAGCATGCATGAACAGAGCATCTGTTAAAGCTGTTTACTATTGGCCTTATAATATTTGTTAAGGTGTCTATATTATTTCGCTATCAGCCTTGTTTAAGATTTGCTAAGCCCTTTGGAGGGCCTAAATTTTGGTCTATATACTATTTATTATATAATTCTAGCATATTGAGATATTGTAAATATGTAGCTATGGTTGAACAATTTCTTTTGTTTCACACTTTGCTTAAATTGCTTAAATAGGTAGCATGTCTCATAAAAGTACCATGTTTTATACTTTTTTTCTTCTATATTCATATCTGTTTTAGCATTCTTCCTTTTATATTGTGAAACACTTATATTTATAATTTTTACTTAATTGTTTTTGGTCTGTAAAGCTACTATTAAGCTACATTAATTTTGAGATTTATATTACAAATTCAATGACCAAATAAGGTACCAGTATAGATTCTATTAATTGCATACTTGCACTGTTACTATATTTATATTCCTTTAATTTAAAGGGCAGCAATAGTTCTATATTTTGTAAATAACAAAAATAGTGTGACAGTGTCAATATTTTCAACTTTCACTAATATATTATACTTTGCTGCAGTGCATATAGTTAGTCATAGGTCTTTGTTATTGGTATATATATACAAATAAAATTTGTCACTATAGCTAGATCTAAAGCTGAGTAAAACTATGTAAATAAGTGTAGAAGCTAAAATACAAAATAAAAATAGGCAAGCACAAAAAGTACATCCATAGATTGTACATATTATGTAAATTTACAACAGACTATTTAAGCATTTAAATGCAACAGACATCTATATAATGGTATATAATCTATCATAGTAAATCCCCTTTTCTAATATGTTTGCACTAGCTTCAGTGCCCTGTTTAAGTAAGGGAAAGAATTGGCCAGAGATGGTGCCAGCTGCCTGATAGCTAGCACCATTTTTAGCATGCTAGTAATCAATATAAAAAAAGTGGGCCATAGGACAAAAACAGTTTCCAGCTGTTATTTACTGTCAGCACACTGGTGTTTATTTGCCATTTATTGCAGCACATTCAACTTCTTACTAGAGTTAAGATCCTGGTTGCATTTGTGAAAATAACTTGGCAAAAGCAAGCATTTGTTTCAGTAGTGCAAGCCAATTTTATACCCGCAGTTGCATCTTTGTTGTTAGAGTAGATAATCCAAATGAAATATTATATAAGCTTAGCACCAACAAATAGCAGGTCTCACTGCATGTGCAAAGGATTATATAAAGATGGTATATGAGTAGCATTATAGAGGAATACATTAGGGTCAAGCTTAATCTGTACAAGTACATAGATTATGGCCAAAAAAAATTGGTAAGTTAAATCAATTCAAAGGAAGTGCAAGCAAAGTTCATCAGTATCTGCAAGCACAGCTGCAATAAATTGACAAAAATGTGGGCTCCTAGGTAACTAGCAAAAGAGCATACAATAGTAAAAGTAACTTTGTGAGCTTAAACATCAGCTGATGTGAGGGATGGAATGCAGCACACAGAGAGGAGGAGAGATACACATCAGCCAGGTCAATAGGGGGAGGCCCATACAAAAAAGACAGACAGAAGACTATGATACATTCCCATTTGAGATATAGCACTCCATGCCTGGATGGGTCGAATAGCCAAACACGACCAAGTGAAACCGTGGGATGGTGGGATCTTGCAAATTTTGCGGGCGACCTGTGCGTTGATCATCTCTAAGACCCGCTGCTCGTCGCAGCGGGACTATCTGCGATATGATGTAGCTAAAACGGTATGCAAGACGTCGACTCTGCGAGGGGAAATACCGCGTATTGCTAATGGTCACTAGCTGATAGCGCCGTGAAGCAAACCGGCTGCGGAACAACCGCGGATCGCTGAGATGGATCCCTTGCTCTATTAATCTCAAGTACATCATGTCTGTAAGCTCAGAGGCAAGACCACAGCGTCATGTACTCACCAGGTTGCGCCGGAAGCTCCCCACCCAGCAGTCGGTAGGCCAAACATCTGAGGGAGAAATTTCCAGTACCACCGTCTCATTCCCTTCTCCTTATCCGACCACCACTTTATGCAGTCGTTGCAAGCTGCAGCCCGGCCGTCCGTAGGAGTGATGGAGACCTTCGTAGATAAGGTCTTGAGCTTCTCGCTCCAAGTCTCGGCAATTGGTTTGGGTTCGAACTTGACATTACAGGAGCGTATGCAGCAGGAGACACCGTATCCCCGGCGCGTGTCCGGCACAGCAACGAAGAAGTAATACAGCAAGTGGGCTCTACCGTCGATGCAGCAAGCCGCATCTTCCGGACTGAGTCTCGAGATAGCACCGTCATTCCGTCGGGTCCCGCTGATGATCACATCGGTGTAAAGCTGAGCACAGAAATACAGCGCGAGGGGTAACACGGATGGAGTATTCATGAGGTGTGCTAGGGCGACTGCTTCAATTGCGTCTTCATCGCGGGGACGGGTCATCAGTGAGCTTCCATCCGCCTCGCAGATCTTGTCCCAAGCGTCAAAGTCGTCCGTGTACCACGACTTCAGGCGCTTCAGAGCGTCGGAGAGGAGATCCTGCATGTCGAACTTGTGTGCGATGCGGATGGTAGTCGCTACTGTCGTAAAATTCACCCGGCCGTCCGCCTCATAGTAGCTACGGAAGAATGAGGTCGTTATCATACTGATTTGCACTGCTAAACTCACCTTCTGCCCTGGTATATGAGACGCAACAGCTGGCGGATGTCATAGCACGAGTCTTGCATCTGGACTACGTCGCAGCCGTCGACCTTGTCTTGACCAGAGGGCTGCGGTACCGAGAAGAGGCCCTCAAAGAAGGGTGCGGCCTTGGATAGGACCGCCTTGTGCACACGGAAACCATGATCGCCCGTCTGCAGGACGACGCTGCCATCGTCGTACCAGAACTCCTCGTCACGCACCAGCTCCGTCGCCCCCGTCGCTGACGACCCGTCTTGAGCGTCGCTCTCGGCGCGTGCCCGTTCCGCATCACGTTCCATTCTTGCCACACCGACGCCTGCGAGACACGACAAGGGTTCTGGAGATATTCGAGGATGTCCGCCAGAGACAGGGACTGCGCCGAGCGCCTGCGTGCTCTACGCACTTCTCATCCAGACGACCATGCATGCTCGCTGACACTACACTCGCGGGCACAGTCTCCACTCGTTGCCGTACCACCTCCAGATCATCCCTCATATCCGCCGGAACCAGGTCTATGCGCTATGGCGAGTCGCATGACGCGCGTCTTAGCGCCCCTGAACTGAGCGCTTCGCGGGGAACGAGGAGGAGGAGGAGGAGGATAGATTAACCGGTACGGTCCCCTGCTGGAATACCGGCGTCGTCCTTTGCAACGAACTGGCTTGCCGAGTGTCATTCCTGACCATCTCAGCCTAACATACATCCTAGCGAATCTGACTTTTGTACCTCCGATTTTTACCTGATGAAGATGTGCAAGTCACGCATACGGCGGCCGCAGTGACCAGGTCAGTACGGCAGTGATGTCATGCCCTTGATGCTATTTTGAACCCGTATATCAGGATTCAGGAGGCCATATATACCACCTGCACCATCTCAAGCTTGCCCGCTCACCTAGACCATATCATGTCTAACCCTGAAGAAATACTCCGCGGCAAACTTGTGCTCATCACGGGCTGCACGTACGTGGCATCCTCGATGTCCTTCGCCGAGCTGATCTCTCACCTGCACTGACAGCGGAGGCATAGGACAATCCACCGCACGCGCGTTCGCAAAGCACGGTTGCTCCGTCGCGATTCACTACAACTCTTCTTCGTCCAAAGACAAAGCCTCCCAGCTCATCGCGGAGCTGACCAAGAACCCCGGCGTGCGCGCGGTGGCGTTCCAGGCGGACCTGTCGCACTATGATGCGGCGCGGGTCTTGCATGCACAAGTCGTGAAGGAGCTCGGCCCCCCGGATATCCTCTTCAGCAACCACGGCGTCACTGGCCCCAGGATCGGGCCAGAGGGAGATATCGCCGCTGTGAGCCCGGAGGTGTTTGAGGATATATGGAGGACGAATGCTGGCACACACTTCTTGGTGAGTTATACCGCATGACGTCTCCTATCTCACTGATAGAAGAGTTGTGGACTCACGCGGCCTGACAGCTAGCGCAGCTATGCATTCCGTACATGCAGCAGCAGAAGTGGGGACGTGTGATTTTTACGTCCAGGTGAGCTCTTTCATAAATCCCTACTGCGTTAGATCCTCACTCTCGCACTCTCGTTTCCAGCGTTGCAGCCGGTAAGGCTGACAGCCACTACCGACTCTCACCACAAGACTTATCCCTTGCGTCCCAGGCACCGGCGGCGTGATTGGCCCTCAATACGCTTCTTCAAAGGCAGCGCTCCACGGTCTGATGCACTGGTTATCCCTGCGATATTGCAAGGAAGGGATCGTGCGTTTATCTGTACAGCTTTGCTGGGATCATCAAAGGTACTGAAGAGCTATTGCAGACCGCCAACGTAGTCTCCCCCGCTCTTATCGAAGGTGATGGTTTCACGCGCAACAGTGTGTTCCCTTGCTGACTTCGCACAGATACGGCGATGATGAGCAACCCTCCGGAGTCTGTCCGAGTGAGCAGACACTCGATGCTAACATACGCATCGTGCGAACTTACATCTCTGCACAACAGAGCAAGATCCCCATAGGACGCCTCGGCAAGCCCGCCGAGATAGCCGGGATTGTAATCCTGCTGGCGTCGAATGGGTATATGACGAACAAGGTATGTGGCATTGGTATCAGTACGTCGAGATCGCTGTGCTGATCGTCGTCGCTTAAGAACATTGTGGCCGACGGGGGGTGGACCATTGGAGGATTCTGATGAACAACGGGATGGTAATATCACCACCGGTAATCCTGTGATTTATGTCTACTTGAAGGCATACGAACATTTCCGAATGCCGAGTGCCAAGAGTCAGTTTGAGCGGCGACGCGCTATTCAGCTGATCCGACTGACAGCAGCATAACAGACTTATAAACCTCGGTGACAACGTAAGAATGGATTGTCGCCGCAACTACGGCCCAATGCTCCGTATCTGCAGTCAAGGCGGCATCTTGCACTTCCGTAGTATATCTTACATACAATGTCACATCTTCAATTCAGTCCCGTCTACAACCCGTTCCACTCGAAGCCCTTCTCCACGCGGAACTCGCCCGCCAGCGCCAGGTCCTCCGGCGCGCTGCTCCGCCCGACGCGCACCCCATACACGCCCGGCTCGACGACCCAGCGCGCGATGCGCTCCTCCCAGTACGACACCGCGTACTTGTCCAAGTCCAGCTCGACGCGCGTGCTCTGCCCCGCGTGCAGGTCCGCGACCTTCGCGAACGCGCGGAGCACGAGCGGCGGGTGCGTGAGCTCGGACGTCGGCGGCATCGCGACGTAGAGCTGCACGATCTCCGTGCCGGGGACACGCCCGGTGTTCGTGAGCGTCACGGAGGCCTTGAGGCTGAAGTCGTCGTGGGATATGCTCGGCTTGGAGAGCGTGAGGTCGGAGTATTGGAAGGTGGTGTATGAGAGGCCGTGGCTGGCAGGAGGGTCAGCTGCGAGCATACTATCAACCGAGGAGGGCGAGCACATACCCGAAGTAGAAGAGCGGCTCGATCTTTCGATGGTGGAAATGCTTGTACCCCTGAAACAGTCATCAGGAACCAGCACTGCAACTCAGGACACAGGCTGTACGCACCACAAACAAGTCCTCTCCGTAGCGGACCTACACGGACAAGTTAGACCACGCTCCCCGTCGTAAACCCCACGCTCACCTTGCCGTTCTCGGAGTGGAAGTGCCCATGGCTCGAATAATCCTCCAGCCTCCTCGCAAACGTCAAACTCAGCCGCCCGCTCGGATTCACCTTCCCCGTCACCACGTCCGCGATCGCCTCGCCCGTCGCATTCCCCAAGTACCACGCATGCACGATCGCGCGCACGTCGCCCGCCCACGGCATCGTGATCGCCGAGCCCGCCTGCGTGACAACGACGGTGCGCGCGTTCGCGCGCGCGACGCGCGCGACGAGCTCGTCCGTGCGCTGCGGGAGCGCGAGCGTCGTGCGGTCGTACCCCTCCGTCTCCCAGTCCGCGTTGAGGCCCACGACCGCGACGACCGCGTCCGCGGCGGCGGCCAGCCGCACGGCCTCATCCATGAGCGCGTCCGCGTCCTGCACGGGCGCGCCGCCGAGCCGCACGCCCGGGTTCGAGTCCATGAGCGCCTCGTCGGGGTCGTCCGGCGCGGGTGCGCGCACGTTGCAGTACTCGACGACGACGGCGTGCGCGGTGCCCGCCTTGAGGCGGTACACGCCGCGCTCCTCCTCGGAGCCCGAGCCGAAGAAGGCCTCGCCGCGGCGCTGCTGCGTCCAGTTGTCGACGACGAGCGTGCCGTCGACGTACAGCTGTGCGGGCGATATCAGCACGAAGGAGGAAGGAGCACGGCGAAACGGTGCACCTTCGCGCGCCCGGCGGAGAGCAGGCCGAACTCAAAGTCGCAGTCCTCCGACCGGGGGTTCAGCGTGCCGCGCAGACGGAGCGTCCAGCGCTTTGTGAGTGCCTTGGGGTACGACGAGCTGCGGTCTGTCAGTATTGGCGCGGCGCACGAGCCGCGCGACGCACCTGAAGAACATGCGCGTCTCGTCGATGTACGTCGTCTCGACCGGCTCGGGCAGCGCGACCATGCTCTCGTCGCTCTCGTGCGCGTACCACGAGCCGATCCACCCGCGCCGCCCGTCCGCCGTTGTGAGCTCGTAGTCGAGCACGGGCATCTGCATGTACGCTGCGTCCCATCAGCATCTGGAACCTTGACCTCGCCGCGGAGAGAGGGAGGGGCATACCTTGCGCGCCCTCGGAGTACGTAATCTCGATGCTCGGGTCGGCCGCCTTGAGCGCCTGCACGAGCCCGTCGTACGGCGTCGTAAAGTAGCTCGGCTTCAGCGCTGCGGACCCGCCGCCGCTCAGCACGCGCGCCTTCGCGTTCCCGCCGACGATCGCGATTTTCTTCAGGCCTTGTTTCTGCGATCCGGTGAGCTCTGATTAGGGAGAGCGGGAGGGGACGGTACCTGTGGCTGGAGAGGCAGGAGCCCGCCGTCGTTCTTGAGGAGCACGATGGACTGCGCCGCAAAGGAGCGCATAAGCGCCTTCTCGGCGTCCGTGTCGACGGTACGCTCTTCGCCGTCGCCGTCCAGGATCTGCGTGTGATGCGAATTGGCACATGGCTCATCGCAGAGGGAGGGAGGGTTACCTCTGGAGCGGCCTTGGCGCACTTTTGCACGAGCTCGAGCACCTTGGCTGCACGCTCCTTGACGGTGCGCTTCATGATCTTGCGGCTCTGTATTCTGCGCATATATGCTGAGTGAGCGCTGGAAAAGCACGGCGGGGGCGGCTCACGAGCGGTTCATGAGGTCGAGCGTCCGCCACTTGTTCGTGCCGGGCATCTCGAGGTCGAGGCCGGCGTTGATAGCGTGGTCGATGGAGTAAATGCCGAACCTGTTTAGTATGTTATGTCGGGCTTCTCAAAGAGCGCGCATATAGGACGGACCAGTCGCTCATGATCGTCGCGTCGCTGCCCCACTCCTTCCTCAGGATGTCTTGGATGAGATGCGGGTTCTCGGAGGCGTGCGTTCCGTTCACCCGGTTGTACCTGCCGCAAGAACGCGTCAAACACCCGTCCCTGCTCGCAGCTCCGCACTCACGCAGTCATGTAGCTCCACGGCTTCGCATACTTCTCCGCGAGCATGAACGGCATGAGGTATATCTCCCTTAGCGCGCGCTCTGAGAGGACCGAGTCGTAGGCCATGCGGTCGTTCTCCTTGTCGTTCGCGACAAAGTGCTTCACGCACGCGCCGACGCCGCCGTCCTGCACGCCGCGGACGTACGCGGCGGTGACGACGCCGGCGAGGTGCGGGTCCTCGGAGAAGGACTCGAAGGAGCGCCCGCCGAGCGGGCTGCGCTGCGTGTTGCACGTCGGGCCGAGGAGCACGGACGCGGCCTTGAGCTTCGCCTCTGGCGCAATGAGGCGCTCCCCGACGGCGCGCACGAGCGCGGGGTCGAACGTCGCGGCGAAGGCGGTCGCGGACGGGAGGCACTTGGCGGGCGTGCCCATGAAGAAGTGGTTGCCGCGGACGCCTGCACGCGGCCGGGTGAGACCAAGGGAGGCGGGCGGGGGAGAACGTGCGCACCGTTTGGCCCGTCGCTCACTTTGAGGGCGGGGATGCCGAGGCGGGGCACGGCGTGCGTGTGCCAGAAGCCGACGCCGGCGGTGAGGAGGATGGCCTCGTCCGTCGTGAGCTGCTCGACGACGTCCGCGATGTTCGCGTGTGCAAAGTCTGATGGTGGCATGGCCGTGCGCGCTGTCTGCTCGCCGTTTGTTGAGTTTCCGGCTATTGTCGCGATTCGGACAAGTTCAGCTCGCTACCGGTGAAGACAGCGGCGCGCGAGGGAGTGGATGGGGGGAACATAACGGTGCATCGGAGGCCTTATATTGCGGACGGCGGAGAGCAGATGATGGGATTGGTCGAGGCTGGCTCCGAGGATTCGCCGGGCGTGGGCAGACGCGCTCGCTGGTCTCGCTTCGGACGTCCTGATGCCCATTTCGGGCATATGCTGGCTGACATCATCTGAGTTCCCTCGCGGCCGCGAAGCTGCCCCCGGATGCCACGAGACCCATGCAGTAGCCTCGTGCCGCTGGTCGAGGGCGCAAAGTGGATGCGGACGTCGGGGGCGGGCGCTGTGCTCACCGGGGATATGTCGGAGATCTGGGCTAGTGCAAACCCGGAGCTCGGAGCCGTGTGCGTCGGCATGCTCAGCTCGGCGTGCCTGCCCGTGACGTTCCTTCCGTGCGTAGTGCGATGCAGAGATGTGCTCCGTCGACATGCTGGACCTCCGAATGTCTTGGTCCTCGCACTCCGCTTTAGCTGCCCACAGTCGCCTCAGGCTGTCCACAGTTCCAGAACCAGCTCCCGGCACCACATCAGCGCCAGCAGCACCGCAGCTGCAGCCCGATTCCGCGGCAATCACCTGCATAATGGGCTGTGAACGCGGAGACTGATCCGGTCCCAGAGGCTTTAAAGGCCTCTGCGCTCTCTCGCCGCGCACATTCTGCACTCTATCGCGAGCAGGGGTCATCTCGGAAATGGCCTCCCGGGAACCGCGAGTGGCAATCATAGGCGGCGGGTGAGTACAATGCCTTGTACGCCGTCGCACGCAATCTGACGCGGCGCGCATGGAAGGATCGGCGGGCTGACCTTTGGCATCGGGCTCAAGCGACAACTGGGCTTCCACAACTTCACAGTGAGCCGTCTCTTCGGGCCCTCTCCTGCGCTCGCCTCCTCACTGCACCCACGCAGATCTACGAGCAGGGCGCAGACATCGGCGGGACATGGCGAGACAACACCTACCCCGTGAGCCCTCCCGCCCACACCAACGCCCCCCTCCGAGTCTGACGCGCGCACTCGCACTCAGGGCTGCTGCTCAGACGTCCCGACGCACTGGTACAGCCTCTCGACGGACCTCAACCCGCATTGGTCGCGCACGCACGTCCCGCAGGCCGAGATCCAGGCCTACTGGAAGCGCCTCGCAGCGAAGTACGCACTCTACGGCCACACCGAGCTCTTCACGCGCGTGCGCGGCGCGGCGTGGGACGCCGCGCGCGCGCTGTGGGTGCTCGAGCTCGAGGACGTCCGGACGCACGCGCGGCGGGAGAGCGAGGCGAACGTGCTCATCTCGGCGGTGGGCCTGCTGATGGAGCCGCGCTTCCCGCCGGACTTGCCCGGGCTGGAGCGGTTCGGCGGCGCGCTGTTCCACTCGGCGAGGTGGGACCACGGCGTCGAGCTGGCCGGGAAGCGCGTCGCGGTGATTGGGAACGGGTGCTCGGGGTGAGCCGCATCCGCACATCCATGGGTCTGCTGTGCCCTCATGGTGCCTGCCCCGCGCAGCGCACAACTCGTCCCGGAGATCGTCAAGGAGTCCGGGATCAGCGTCGTCAACTTCTGCCGCACGCCGTCCTGGATCATCTACCGTGTAAGCCTCCCGCGCAGCCTCAGACCGAACAGCAGGCGCGCGATACTGATATGCGTGTGCGTAGGACCGGCACGCGTTCAAGGAGTGGCATAAATGGGTGTTCGCGCACGTCCCGTTCGCCATGCGCCTCTTCCGCGCGTACATCATGTTCCTGCACGAGATGGGCTGGCCGCTGTACGCGAGCGTCCAGAGCCCGGCGCGCGCAAAGGCGGAGGAGGTGTGTGGCTGGTGCATTCCGAACTGAAGAACAATTGCTGATGGAGGATGCCTTGACGTGCCTGGCAGGCGATCAAGGGCTTCATCCGGAGCGTGGCGCCCGAGAAGTACCACGAGAAGCTGATGCCGGACTACCGTACGTCGTGATCTGCAGAAGCTTGCTGTCGATCAGGGATGCTGACGGCATGTCTTGCAGCGCTGGCGTGCAAGCGGCTGGTGGTCGACACGGGGTATCTGGCTGCCCTGAACCGCCCGAATCTGGACCTCAACTGGGACGGGATTGCGGAGGTCACGAAAGAGGGCATCTTGACCCAGAAAGGCACGATACGCCTCAGACCCGTGTCGACTGCGACAGCCACTGACGGCGTATCACACAGGAGAAAACCTGCCCTTTGATGTGATCATCTTCGCCACCGGATATGTTGCTGTGCGTACCGCCGCCTCTCTGATGATACGCACGCAGAGTTGTGAACACCTCTCCAGGACACGTACCCAGTCTCGGTGCGCGGAAGGGACGGGTTGACCATCCAAGAGTACTTCGAGTCTCAGGGGGGCCCAACTGCGTACCTCTCAGTCGCCGTCCCGGGATTCCCGAACTTCTACATGCTCGGAGGTGAGCGCGCCACCTACAACCCTCCTCTCACACCTCCATTACTCACCCTTCCCAGGCCCGAACGCAAACACGAGCATCGGCTCCATCATCTTCTTCGAAGAGTGCCAGGCACGCACCCCTCCCCTCCCTCCCGCCCCAGCCCACTAACCCCCCACCAGACAAACCTCGCGCTCCAGCTCAGCGCCCCCATCCTCACCCGCTCCGCGCGCGCCCTCGCCGTCACCCGCGCCGCCTGCACGGCGTACAACGCCGACCTGCAGGCGCGCATGGCGCGCGCGGTGTACCCGCTCTGCCACTCGTGGTACCGCGCGGCCGGCGGCGCGGGCAAGAACTTCAGCATCTTCCCCGGGCCGCTCGCGCGGTTCTGGTGGATCACCCGCGCGCCGGTGTGGGCGCACTTTGAGATGGAGGGCGCGCGGCGGTGGTGGGTGAGGAGGGTGCTGGGGAGGGTGGTGTGGTGCGCGGGCGTGGTGGCGGTGCTGGGGTGTGCGGTGGGCGTGTGGAGGGATCCGGAGGGCGCGGAGAGGGTGGGGGAGGTGTTGAGGGAGCAGGTACGTTTCCCGGTCGCATTATTGTGTCTTGCTGCGAGCTGAGCGGATGCGGTTGTAGTGCTTGAGATCGTGGGAATTCGCGCTGGAAGTTGTGCAGAGATATGTGATGGCGCCGCTGGGGATACCTAGCTCGTAGTTTCTCGGTTCTTCCTTCCTTCGAACATGTATTTACTACCATACCATGTTGTTTTATTGAGCATAAACGATCTGCTTTACGAGACTGAGGCACATGGCGACCTACATCGCTACCGGATTCTTCCTTCAAATTGTCTTTGGCTGCTTGTCAACCTCGAACTTCCCGCTCCAGCAGATGAGTAATTTCACATTTTGGTGTTTGCGAGTAATCATCCAATGCACTGCGTGTGTGAACACGATAATCGTAAGCCCCTTTTGCTGGGATTCGCCGCCCGTGAGAGATCGCGGAATACCAAGCGCTCGTACAGCCCGAGGGCAGTTTTGTTCAATTCTTAGCCCAGTACACGTATCTCCAACGTTCTTATTACTTCGATCATTTTCTTCCGCCTCTTTTTCACCCCTCCATACGGACGTCAATGATGCAGGTAGACGATCAGGTACCCACCAGCAACGTTATCCGCAGCGAAGAGTTTTGGTACCCAGATGGCAGTGTTGTGCTCGTGGCCGGGAATACTACATTTCGTGTCTATCAAGGACTGCTTTCACAACATTCCGTGGTCTTCAGGGACATGTTCACCATTCCGCAGCCGGAGATTGCGGAGAAAATGGATGGCTGTCCCATAGTACGTCTTTCAGAAAGCCCACAAGAGTTGGTCCATGTTTTGCGTGTGCTGCACGGAGGCAATCTAAAGTAAGCGGTTTATGATCTCTGGATTCTAACTATGTTTTGACAAGGTGTACCAACTGCATGCAGTCTATTACGGCCCGATGTTGAAGGGATTCCATTTGCGATCCTCGCAGCACTCGTCCGCTTTGGACATAAATACGAAATGCTCATGCTTCGCGACCAGGCCCTCAAGCTACTGGACCAAGTCTTTTATGATACACCCTCAAAATTCACAGAATTCACATTTTTATCAGAACACTTGGACTACGCACCTGTTGAGATCCACCTGCGCGAGGCGATAACGGTCGTTAACCTGGCGCGCCTGACGAATACACTGTCCATGCTGCCTCTAGCGCTGTATATGTGCTCCCAACTCGACGAGGAGCTGATCCTCGGATTTGAGCAGGACGGCCGCCGAGAGCAACTGGATCCTGCTGATGCGGTGCTTTGCGTCAGCGCAAAACAGCGCCTCTCCCATGACATCACCCATCTTCTCTTCCGCATGTTCGAGTACGATGACTCCATGAGCAAACACTGCGCAGATCGGGACTTCTGTGTTCCGTTGCTTCATGATGCAATGGAGAGAGTCGGTCTCGAGAACTATGGCACAGTGTTGCATTTTGGCCCTCTGGATGGATGGGACCATTTTATGGAGGAGGCGTTCGAGCCCGTTGCTCCCTGCTCATCGTGCCAAAGTAGAACTTGCAAAAAGAAGAAGCTTGGACGGATGCAAATATGGAGGAACCTTTTCGTGTACTTCAAGCTGGACAACCAGACATAAATGCACTAGTTGGTAGTTATCAGGTTCCGATTGTGGTTCGGTGAGCACTGAGCACTCGCAGATTATCTCTGAATTACGCTTGCTGATACAAAGATGGCTATGTTTTCTTAGGATCTATGGTCCTTGAAGCGAGACCGCTCGAAGCACCACTGGGAATTCTTGTGTCGACTCTTGGTCCCTGTAGATTCTACATGTCGATGAATCATATTAACGTTTACTCAGCAATTGCTTGTACAACCTTCGCAGCTTCGAGCGATGTCTATGATTCATTGATTACACCCGCTACTTGTTTTATTCATCTCGGCTGCGCTGGTGTATGTTGAGCGCTCGCGTTTCTGGTGGATCATGCGCACGCCAGTGTAGGCGGACTTTCAGAAGGAGGGCGCGGGGCGGTGGTGGACGCGGAGGGAGCTGATAGACGTGATGCGTTGTGCGGGCGTCGTGGCAGTGCTGGGGTGTGTGGTGGGGGCGTGGAGGAACTGAGAGCGCGGGGAGGGTTGGAGAAGTGCTAAGGGAGCAGGTATGTTTCTCGGTCATACTTTGTGTCTTGCTACGAGCTGAGCGGATGTGATTGTAGTGCTCGAGATCGTGGGAGATCGCGCTGGCAGTTGTGCAGAGATATGTGGCGGTGGGGCCGCTTGGTTATCTATTTCGTAGCTTCTATACATGAAGCCATATGCTATGTTATCACACTCTGAGAATTTAGTTTTCTTTTCTCCGCAGCTGTCTCCGGCTTGTTGGAGAAAAGGCCGCGCATCTCGCATTGCTTTTTGTATTCTCAGAGTAACTTGTAGGAAGCAATGGTCAGCCGCCAACCAAACACACATCTCACACTTCCCATCCGTGTATAGCAGTACATAGCCCGAGTACTCCTTGAGGACAAGACATGCGTAGAGACACGGCTCTGGAGCTGGTGCTGACAGCTGCGCGCCTCTTCTCTTTGCTCGGCGCTACCAATTTCTTTCCAGATCCTCTTTCATTCTTCCATAATCCTTGAAACTCTCGCTCTGCACACTAAGTACCATTATGCAATCCGACGATAGTAACCGACTGCAGTCTGCCACGGATATCAAACGAAGTGGGGAGTTCTGGTACCCGGATGGTGGCGTCATCCTCATAGCTGGAGACGCGGCATTTCGCATCTACCAAGGACGCTTTCGCAGCACTCGGTGGTCTTCAAGGACATGTTCACGATTCCTCAGCCGGAGGTTGCGGAAAAGATGGAGGGCTATCCCGTAGTGCGTCTCTCAGAGAGCTCGGAAGACTTGCATCATGTGCTGCGCCTACTGTGGGGAAGTAACCTCAAATAGGTGTTCCCTGAATATTTCGACTTTATGTTACATCATTTGTGTACTCAATGATGGAGTTCAGCTACATGCAATCCGAAGAACCCATCACGGTTTCCGCCCTCGCGGCCATCATTCGAGATGCGCACGCTCCGTGACCAGGCACTCAATGAATTGAAAGAAGTCTTTACGGACGACTATCCGGACTTCATAGACTTGGATGAATACCTGGAGATGGCACCCTTCAAGATCTACGCGCGCGACGCTATAACGGTCGTCAACTTGGCCCGTGTGACGGAGACGCCGTCCATGCTACGGCCAGCGCTCTACATGTACTGCCAGCTCGACGAGGAACTTGTCGTCGGATTCGAAAAGGACAGTCGCTGCGAGATTCGGCAGGATCCAGCTTCTCGCAGCGAGAAGCTGGATCTTCTGAGTGCAGGAACGCCTCGCGAGGCGTTGCTGAAACTTGACGCGATTCTGGGCTCAAAATCGCGTCTAGAATCGAATGTGACAATCGACACGGAATCGACACAGAATCGCAGGTCTGACCGCCCCTAATGTGCGTCCGCGCGAAACAAGACCTCGCCACCGAAAGCTTCCGCGCATTATGCCACATATTCGAGGACAGTCCTTCCATGGCTCTGCAGTGCTCCGCTGTCGCCCTCTGTTCTCGAACCCTTTTGGAAGCGACTCTGCGCGTTGGTCTTTGAATTGCGACACCGTTTCGGGGTTCGGTGCGTTAAACCAATAGGATCAAGTTGTCGAAAATGTACTGTCGTCTATCACTTGCACTGCGTGCCGGGCCGCAGTTCGTAGTATGGGGGAGATTGAGAGGTATAGAATATGGGATGTTCTTCATTACTGCTTCGAACTGGATAGCGATAGTACGAGATTTCATCCATCCTCGGCTTGACTTCGTGTCATCCTTCCGGCTAATGATTCCTTCCCCTTACTCTGACTCACCTGCGACTCCACTCAGAAACGCACCTCGAACGGTGCACCCGACGGTAGTCTAGAAATGTAAACTCCCGTATCTATGCTCACGTAAACTGGGAACCTCGGGGCAGGATCAAAATACAGTTGATGTACATCAGGAGGAAAGTACATAACAAGACAATTATGACAGTTGGTAACGTTTCTTTCCAAGGAAATGGAAGACTCGATTCGAGAGGATCAGCGTCATACCGGTTCCGCACTCGACAGCCAAGGGTCGTCCAGCAACTCCTGTGCGGTTGATCGGTCGCTCGGATCAAGACGGAGACATCTCTCAATAAGGGCAGCTGGTCCCTGCAGCTCTTCGGGCTGCGACCCCTCACGGAAGGCCGCAATCCTCTTTATGATCGGTATCCGACGCGGTGGCGGATAGCCTGCGAGCAAACCTGTAACGGTATAATGAGCAATGCGATAGCCCAACACTCGCAAGCGCAGTACCAGTTTCAGGATTGATGAGTTCGGATGCTTTCTTGTTTCCTTCAAGCTGGCTTTGCTTGAAACGTTCTCCGGAGAAACACAACATCTGCTGCAGATGCAAGACGTCCGCGTGTTCATCCTCGTCTCCTCGTGTAAAGAGCTTCGAGCCCGTGAGGAATTCGCATACCTGATGCAATCCGACTAGCGTTCTCGAGACATCAAACAGGACATATACACACCAGACATCCGACGGTCCATATGTCGACTTTCTCGTTCCACGGTCCTCGCAGGACTATCTCTGGTGCTCGCAGTGTCAATGGGGTAATATCATTCATAGACTGCGAATCGACAAATTGCGCTTAAGGGGTGACGTGAGAGATGTACGTAGTGCTGCAAAAGGTGTCACGTTGCTTACCGCTTCCGAAGTCGGCAAGGATGAACGCGCCTGTCATGACTTCTTGCGGAGATGGTAAAGGTAATGGTTGGGATACTACAGCCTGCACCCATCTGTCTGGAGGAATTGTGCGCTCGCGTGGATGTTTGCGCGAGGGATCATTGGCAAGAAGAGTGTCGATGTCGACCGCGGACTTGGAGTTCGCATCAATCAAAATATTGCTGGGTTTAAGGTCTGAAAACCAGATGAACATCCATGGAATGCTGACCTCCGACATAGAACTAAGGTATCCTACCGGTGTGCGCGATCCCGTGCTTGTGTGCATACGCAAGCCCACGCAGGACATCACGAGTGATGCGCTTCCCTAATGGCATTGGCAGCTGGCTCTTAGGATATGTGTTCATTAGGGCCGACACGCTGTCTCCAAAGACATCTGACACGATGCACAGATGTCCGTATTCCTCGCGCTTGTATCAGGGGTGAAGAAATAGTCAAAAAGAGGCATGCAGTGAGTAGTCGCAGCAAAATGTAGCATTTCAGACGATGTCGGCGATGATAAGCGTTTCGGACCGTGTCGGCGGCGACGGCGATTATAAGTGTTTGGCGATGACAAGCGTTTCAGAACATCTAGCTCCTGAACGACGTCTCTCGCAGCAAGCTCCGTGGTTCGCATAGTCAACACCTTGACAGATACGTAGCGGTCCTCCCTGCGACATCCGGATAAACAAGACAGTATTCACTGCAAGTGACACATACTCACTCGAGATCCCATGCGAGCCATACGCTTGTATTCATACCCCAGCCCAGCTTCCTCCGGATTTCATAACGGTTTCCGAGCACCAGGCCAAGATCAAGCTCAGCATATCCGAAGCCGTGCTCCATCGATATTCCAAGGGGCTCCTCGCGGAACTCGACTGTGACGTCTTCGGGTCCCCCTTTCCCATCGTCGTCGGTTTTGATCTCAAACACCAGTGCATTGGAACCAGGTCTGCTTGATGCGGTCCATGCAGTAGAACGCAGTAGAATGCGACGACCAAGAAGCACCGGGAAAACATGCCTATGAGCAGAGAGACGCGGGCGAGAGCGACCTGCAATGGACCAGCCAGCAATAGTGGATCGCAACATACAAATCTCCGACAGAAAAACGTGGGGCCTCCAATGCCAGCTTGAGACTAGAGGTCTGTCGCCTAGTACAAGTTGCGTCGGATGATAGTCTCCTTGGAAACAGTTGGTGAAGTGCACGGCGCGAAGCTTGACGCCGGCGCTACTTTGAGCACGTGATCAATTCCCGCGTGGTAGGCAATTGTCGCTATTCCCGCTGCGAATACTATTATTCACATACCTTTGCAAAGCGTTTTGCCCGGAAGCCTGTACTTCATGCGGTATCCCCCGATTTTTCTTGTATCGTTGCAATTTTGTGCAAAATTGTCCTGTCTTTCGGATGGTCCTTGTCCGAAGATCAGGAAATGAATGCTTTTATATCGTCGGAGCACATCCGGTCGAGCGACTCGACGAAATGCTACCACTATTACAAGATTTGGCCACGGTCTGTCACAGCGGTACATCTCAAACCCGCCTCGGCACTGCGGGCATGCACCCTGACCGTCTGACGTGTGCGCACTCACTGGCAAATACGCTGCAAGCCTCATCAATTCCGTGAGCTAATGGCCAACATCTTACCTTCAACATCGATTTCCCCTTAATGAATACGCGGGTGCAGTCAGGAGGCAGCCTAAAAGCACCGCGTGCACCTCCTTGCTATCAGATCAGTAAATAGGGTAGTTGCATAGCACACCGGCGGATCAAGTCAATCAGTCGACCGCTGGCGGTTCCCGCACTATACCCATGTTCCTGGACTGAGTCTTCGGCTTCAAGTTTCGCGTAGGGGAAACAAGTTGGAGATAAGCTAAAAATTTATTCTTCTCTGGCTGCAAAGAGCAAGCTGTACTAGTAGAACCAGTTCAACGAGGGCCACTACATAGTTTGTTTGAGATCTGCAAGACGCGGACGTCGCGACTAGCTCGGGACACGTGGCTGGCGCGTCTGTGGCACTGGCAGGCAGGGCTGATTGAAGCATCAGGCCCTCGCGGTATTGCGAGAGTATAGACACAGCTGCTTCGCAGCTGTGCTGCAGCAAGCAGTACGTCCGCGATAGATTTGGTACGCTTCGCGAGACACACGTGACCATGTACTTCGTGCCTAGTAGCAGACGCGCATGCAGCGAATAGTAGGCTCAGAAGATCGACCAGCCACGACCATCGGTCAACCACGTTTATTGTTTCTGCTCTTCAATTTCAAGATTCCATGAGCCCTGGTGGAAGTCTTTCCCCGAAGAAACGACAGAGAAAGGAGAATACGAGCGACGGAGAGACAAACCTAGGTCAACATGGTCATCCGCTGGCTAGCTTAAAGCGTAGCGAGGATTTTTGGTTCTCAGATGGCACAATAGTTCTGGTGGCGGATGATGTTGCGTTTCGTGTTTACCAAGGTGTTCTTTCTCGACGCTCTCCCATCTTTCGCGACTTGTTCACGCTACCGCAACCCCGAGAGGTAGAGGTGCTGGAAGATTGTGCGGTCGTCCGCCTATCAGATAATCCTACCAACTTCAATGGCTCGCCTCCTGCGCGTATTATTCGCCGATACAAAGTGGGCTTCTCTCTGCTCGGGAAGAGTGCCGGTCTCATTGTCCTTTCTAGCTTATTCCAACCT
The DNA here is from genome assembly GCA_001687445.1 of Obba rivulosa. Classification (NCBI taxonomy): domain Eukaryota; kingdom Fungi; phylum Basidiomycota; class Agaricomycetes; order Polyporales; family Gelatoporiaceae; genus Obba; species Obba rivulosa. Next base: position 34,604 of record KV722588.1, read on the forward strand.
AAAAGGTGTATCGAGTTTCCAGTTTTAGCCGCGGTCATCCGGCTAACTCACAAATACAAATTGAGTGCGTCAAAGACCAGGCCCTCAATTGTCTCAGGAGGGTGTTCTCGCGCGAGTTCCCTGGCCTCGGAGACGGGTTGGGTTTCCTGGACGACTTGGTGCTCAAAGTCACTCTCAACGATGCGATCAGCGTGGTCCAGATCGGACGGCTGACTGACATGACGTCAATCCTACCATTCGCATTCTTTTTCCTCTGCGCATTTTCCAACGATGAGTACGTTACCCAAGGCTTCGTACGCGACGGCAGCAGGGAGCGACTGTCACCAGAAGATACATACGATGTCTCATTGGACACCGCAGATTCGTAGAAGTGGGATGCCTTTCCTGTAAGAGAATCGCCGAATGGGATCCCGCAATGGAGCAGAGATGCAGAACAAAGAGAGCTTGCGAGGCAGTGTTTCGCGCGCAACGGATCGAGGATACGACGACGTCCAAAATATTTATGAGCACTGTCCTTGCATTTTGGTCTGATAAGTTCTATGGGTGTTACGCATGGGCATATGCTCAGAATTCCAGGCGATGGCCATGTTTAAATATGAGAAGGAGGAGCTAAGAATCTGGTGCCAGCTTCCAGAATCCTTCGATATCGAGACCGAATGGGTAACAGAGTAGTCTGGCTGTCGCCGAGTCCTTTTATGCTCTTCTGTGAGTCATCTTCATCAGCGACACGGCTTATGCTGGCTCATGCGTTGCGTTCCGTGCACTCAGGAAACCACACATCTGGGCTAATTGGATCATTCGCTCGCACTTCTGCCGAACATGTCCTCGCATACATTTAACGCCGCGGGCTATGGTTGGACCATGGTCACACACGAATCTGTGCTTATACTTTCTTGCTACTTATTCGTGGGCTGCCTTTGTGTATATACGTCGTGGGGCGAATCTGCGTCGAGGACTTTGGTTGGGTCGATCGTTGGCAGGAGTAGTGACGTCATGGGAACGAACAACACGAGCGTCTCGTCTAAGCAGGCAACGACCTAGTACAAGGCTGATCAATCTTCAAAGTCTTACTACCAATCCAACCTCTGATGTAAGTTGAAATTATATGCTCCTCCTATCGGGCGAAACTTCAAGCTTCAATATGCGCGATATCCTCCCCGAGCAATTCATCGATAACCATTGCGCCCCTAGTCAGCGAAGGCACGGTTACTAAGCTGGGAAAAGATATGGACGGCACGAACGAAGACCCGTCCCATGACATACGTCGTGGAAAGCGGCCGAACGCGAAGCACAGGGGGTATATATACGAACTCGCAGCTTGGGCAACCTGGACGCTCGCCTCCTGAGCACCGACCAGAAGGCCCCTCGCTCCCACGCGTGAGCATCTCGAACTTCGCGCAAAATGGCCTCGCAGACCAAGACAATGGAATATAGTTTGTATTTCGCGATTCTCCTCTATAGGGCTATTGCATATGAGTACTGAATATTTTCGCGCATGCAGTCCGGCTGGGCAATTCGGGCTTGAAGGTGTCCAAGATCATCCTCGGCACGATGCAATACGGCAGCTCGGGCTGGCAGGGCTGGGTCATTGGTGACGAGGAGGAGGCTACTCGTCACATCAAATACGCGTGAGTCCTCCTATATTTTCCGTTTCGCGGAGCGGCGTGTTCATTGTTCGCACAGATATGATCATGGCATTCAGACGTTTGATACTGCCAATGTACGCCTTTTGTGTGACCTCTATGGAACAAGCTATGTCTAATGCTAACCATGAGCTATCAGGCATACTCGAACGGTCTCTCTGAAGTTGTGCTCGGCCGCGCTCTCAAGAAGCTCAACCTCCCGCGCGACGAACTTGTCATCATGACAAAGGTGCGCATATACGATACCGCTCGGTCTTTGTGCACCATTCTTACGCGATGCTGTACTAGGTGTACTTCCCTGTGTTGCCGAAACCCGAGGATAACTTCTTCGCTCTCGGAAAGGCGCCCGAGGAGCTCGGGCTCGTCAATCAACATGGGCTGAGTCGCAAGGTACATCTCATTGTGAGCAAGGAATGCTGAGCCTCAACTTATGCTGGCTATGTAGCATATCTTTGCGTCCATCAAGGCTAGCCTGGAGAGACTTCAGCTCGATTACGTGGACGTCTTGCAATGTAAGTCATTCGTTCATATCCCCAGTGGATTCCACGCGTACTCGACGTTGTACTCATTCCTCGCGCATTTGGCTAGGTCATCGCTTCGACTACAACACGCCGATCGAGGAGACGGTCAGCGCGCAATCATGTAGCATGCACTCATCTCACTGACGGTCGCCTCTCAGATGCAAGCGCTCCACGACGTAGTCAAGGCCGGATACGCTCGCTACATCGGCATGAGCTCGTGCTGGGCTTATCAGTGTCTGTCCTCGTTTCTCTCTCTCAGCTATGTACATACCGACAAAGAACTGCACATATAGTCCACGCGATGCAGAGCTATGCCATGAAGAACAACCTCACGCCGTTCATCTCGATGCAGAACCACTACAGCCTTATCTATCGTGAGGAGGAGCGCGAGATGTTCCCCACCCTTAAGGTGTGCCTCCCGCCGTTTGTGACTTCGTTCTATTCTCAATTCCTAGTGACGATGTACGGTGTAGATGTTCGGTGTCGGCTCGATTCCGTGGTCTCCCCTCGGCCGCGGGTTGCTCACGCGCCCATTCGGCGAGCAGTCCAAGCGCAGCGACTCTGATTGGTGCGTTCACCTCAACCTAGCTTCCCACTACCTCTCTGTTGCTAATCACCTGATTCCGCGCACAGGGCGCTGAAGAACTGGAAGTTCAGTGGGCTGGATCAGGTCGTCAATCGGTATGTCTTAGCCATCTACTCGTAGAGATAGCTATAGATTGCTGAGAACGCTGCCAGCGTGGAGGAGCTCGCGAAGAAGCGCGGAATCAGCATGGCACAGGTCTCGATCGCTTGGATCCTTTCCAAGCCGGGCGTCACTGCGCCTATCGTCGGGACGACAAGCCTCGATAATCTCAAGGACATCCTCGGTGAGTCGTGATTCTCGAAGTTTCTTAGTGAATAGATGAGGCTGATGCGGACCCTGTGTATAGGCGGCGTCGATGTCAAGCTGACGGAGGAGGAAGTCAAGTATTTGGAGGAGCCATACAGGCCCCAGAACGTCATTGGCCACACTTGATTGTTGATATCTGAACGAGAGGTGTAGTGTATGGCGACTTGCGTGTGTGTACGAGAATGAGTATCCGATCTGCCCAATTGAAAGCGTTCCCAATATTGTTCATTCTGTACTAAAGAGATCATCGCCGAATGAATCGACTGGGATTTCAGCAGAGCTCAGAGCAGTCATATTCCTACCCCTTGGAAACGAGTGCCAGTTTCTGTGTCAAGCTTCACAGTGTGGGTGCCAGATAGTATCTTACACACCACATAAGTTCAGCGGGTCAGCCACAGTCGCGACTTGCACGTGACCGTGTTCTGTATGTAACTGCAGACGCCCGTTTCCTGCGGCCGCCACCAAGTACTGTGCCAGCTTGCGATCGCGGTCTGAACACTCCATGAACCCTAGCCCGACGCACTCCTCGAGGAAGCGCCAGCGGAGACCGGAAGCCAGCGACAGTGATGAACAGGTTACTAGGCTTTCACTGGCTAGCCTGAAGCGCAGCAAGGACCTCTGGTTCCCGAACGGCAATTTTTGTGGCGGACGACATGGCATTTCGTGTCTACCAGGGTGTCTTGTCTCGATGCTCTCCGGTTTTCTCCGACCTATTTACGCTACCGAAACCCGAGGAAGCAGAGATAATGGATGGCTGTGCAGTCGTTCGCTCACCAGACAACCCCGCCGAGCTGGAGCGCCTCCTGCACGTATTGTCTGGTGAAACGAGGTGAGTTTCCTCCGGCTTACACGCAGCTTCTTCTTAAGTCTATGTCATAGCTTTTTTAGCGCAAGGCACGCATCGAGTTTCAAGTTTGTGCCGCAGTCATGCGGCTAAGCCACAAGTACGGGATAGAGAACCTCAAAGATCAAGCTCTCGGCTGTCTCAAGGCGGCATTTACAACCAGATTCCCTGATTGCCAATGTGTACTTAACTACATTTTGGATCACCCGTTACTGGAGTTCAGCATTTGCGATGCGATCGCAGTGATCCAGCTTGGACGTCTGACTGACACGACGTCAGTTCTTGGATTCGCGTTCTTTCTCTGTACATATCTCCCTCCAGAATTTATTGCGGAAGGCTTCACGCGGGACGGACACACAACGGAATACTGTAGCCTGGCTACCACCGAGCTGTTTGGCACTGCGTGAGTCTTCTACAGCAATATCCTGACTTATATCAGCTCATACTTTCGTTTCGTATGCCTCGCTTGTGCTAATCATCAGCTCTAGTGCGTAGAACTGATGGTTTTACATAAAGCGTATATTTACCGTTAGTAACGGCCGCACTAGGTCACATAGCAATCTGCACTCATACTTTCGAAGCTCACTTCTTTCATATCCGCTTCTGTGCTTATGTTGTCCCCGGGCTGCATTTGCGAAACATCCTATGTACATGTGTCGAGCATCGAAAACACCTTTGCGCTATGTTCGCACATGTACAATCTAGCTGAGGAAGTGAAGGTGTCGAAGATCATCCTCGGCCGATGCGGTACGCCGGCTCAGAGTGGCGGGTAGTTTTATGATTTCCACAAGCGAGTCATACGGCACCATCAGGACACAATGGTCCGACTCATCATGTGGAATGGACCAACGGTGGCCGGATAACACGACTATGTGTTTCAAAAAGGCCTGTTGCTATTCTAAAGCTGGAAGAGACTAGACCCGACGGTATTGAACACCATCATCTGTCAGAAAGTTTCTCCGCATATACTGGATTAGACAACCTGGTATAGAACCCGTCGCGGGCCTCTAGACTGAATTTCTGGCACTGCAATATAATTACCTCCATTCTGGGCATGGTATGTGGAACAGAATCCTCCGCTTATCCGCACCGCCCATCACCTGCAGAGGGAACACATCACCGGCCAATTGCTTCCGCTTCTATTCGCACGCACAATTCTCTCATAGACCTAACTGCCCGCACTTCTTCACAAGACTAATCATCCGTATTGCTGCTTCGGACGTTCTAGAAATGTGCGATCATCCCGTCTTTTGAAACAACTGAGTTGTCATTGGCAGGGCATTGTGGACAGACGTGCTAGGTGTTTTCTGACTGGCGGTAATGTAGAATCGATTTCCGGCAGCCGAAAGGTGCACACTCCATGCGTACGCCTTTCTTTCTCATGTTAGTCCACATGTTTGAAGAGTGCTTATACCACTTTCCCCTGAATGGATTATGCGAAAAACCGACCGTGTAGGTACCGAGCGAAATGTCCCGGTTTCGCACCGCGGAAGCGTTAATCACGATTCCGCCCGGAGTTACCCGTGCAAGCCACGAATTCAACATGAGCGCTCACTGCAAGTTATAACGCCCGGAAGGAAACCGTCTTTCTCTGCGCGACCCCGTTCTTAGCACCCATTCTACTGTCAGCACTGACCCTACTCATGGACAAAACGCCTCCGCTTACAAACGAATCAACAATGACGCCCGAATCTTCGACCCCTCTCCTCAAGCGGGACGAGGACCTTTGGATTCCTGATGGGAACATTGTCATTATCGCCGAAGACATTGCCTTCCGGCTTTTAAAAAGCACTCTCGCAAGATTTTCCACCGTTTTCCGTGATGCTTT
>KV722589.1:0-40177 GCA_001687445.1 Obba rivulosa
AATTTTTCCGGATGACGACCTGGCCAAAACGGCCGTTTTGGCCAGTTTTCGTCCGGATAGGGGTCCAGCCTACCCTAGGGAATATCCAGGGTCCTAGTCCAGCTGCGTGCCGATATGACCTCCGATCGAATCGCACCATGTTCTGTTGTCGGGTCGAGTGACGCGCTCGGCGCCTTGAACAAAAGCGACCTGACCGTCTCTTCAACCGAAACTACTGACCCCATGAATATCCTTATGCTGCCTTGGTGCACAGTTAGTAGGTGGCTTTTGAAAAATATGACGAGTCTACTTACGCTGCAAACCTCTGCATCTGACCACCAATACTCCCATGGCCGCTTGAGTACAAATTATCACGGAACGTTGCCGAGTCCACACGCCCAAATCGCGTGTATCCCAGCAGGGAGGTCGCCATAGTAGTCTTTTATCGGTGAGTCAAGGTAGATTCAGTCAGTCTGGGAGGCGTTCTATATACTCGGAGGCCCCGTCGAGCTCGGCTACACGTCCAGTGCACTCGCTACTTTCTGCATGCTCAACATCACCAAGCCCTAATCTGGTGAGCGCGATCGTTAGTGTAATTCGCTTACACGTTCGAGAAGGATGTGGCAACGGGAGCGGAACGTGCGTGTAGTCTTGGAAGAGAACATATATCGCCTCGAGAAGATCATGAAGTTTCGAGGTAGGATAATTTCTCCACAAACACGAATCTCGCCCTCTTCCAGGCTGTATATGTGCACGGTGAACTGACGTCTGGAAGATCCTTGGATGCTTGAATGTTCGACAGGGCACACGGCACATGGGACTTCCAGCTGCGATATTGACGCTGGATTAAAGAATAGTTTGCATTATTCATCGATGGATGTCGACTCAGAGGTAGAAGGCCACAGAGACCAAGCGCAGCAAGCCAGTTGGTCTACCATCACCTGATGGTCGGAATGTTGCATAAGAGCGCCTAATTATGGCGTCACGCCCCCTCCACCGCCTCCGAGCGTCACAATCACATCTCAAGCTCACCTGGCGGCAGGAGGAGAGCTGACACTGATCTACAAGTTGCATCTTGACTCCGACTGGCTCTTTGCTCATCGTCGCCTCACTCGTTATTAACTTTTCTTGCTTCCTGTCTCTTTGCGTACCCTGCGCTCGTGCATGGGCGTCGCCGGTGACAGGATGAATCGAAGCCTCAATGGCGAATGCCCCCAGTGCCCACTAGTCGCTTCAACGGTATGCAGATGTTTTACACAACCAACAATGATGTGTTATTTTACTTGGGGACGGCTTCCTGCCTTTTAAGATTTGGACACCCGTTGTGTTTCCGTGAGGCTGGGCTTGGACTGGTCAGTGGTAGGGCGCGGCGATGCTTTCGATATTCATTCGCTGACCATGCCTTTGATCCATATTCTCTGTACGAAGGAAGTGGCATCGAGTATCCTCGAGACATTTGCACCTTAGATCATTCTTAGGGATGGATAAAGGGTCCGCGAGCAGGGCTTGTCCTGTGGGTCCCTGAGGAATACCTCTCAGGACTGTGGTGGCCACCCAATACCCTCGTCATCGGACGGTCCAGGGTTACCTGCGACCTCAGTCGGTTCGTTCATTATATGGAATGGACGAAATGCTATACCCCACGGCTCCATCCTGCTGTTCCCTTAGACTTACGTTAAGTATCATTCCGGTTCGCGAATCGCAGCGCATTTCGTTCTGTTCGGGCTTGTACATCTTATATGTAGGTTTATGCATACTGTTTCTCGGTTTATTAGTCACTGTTGGTTCTCTCGATATATATGTATCAAATTCCCGGATCCGCATGATGAGCACCAGACAAAACGTTGACGTAGGTCGTTGAATTTCAACATACTAAGGAAGCAAACTTTCGGTGTACCCTTGAAGTCTTCCCGCAACCCGTGCAGGCAGGCTCGTCAAACGATTCTTCGCAGAGACCGTGGGGTGTCCTGTGTCAGCCCATCACTCGGGACGAGGGGTCCTTAGGTGGCTTAGATGCACTCAGGTACTGTGCGTGCCTCGGCCGCAGTTCATGCTTCCCTTTCTGGCGAAGTCGCGTGAGGCATTTTCGCGTGTGAACAATCGCACTTGCAACCGCGTCGCCCCTCGCGAGTCCCTCAGCGAAAACGCCTCGCATGGGATCTCCTGCGTCTTCTGCCTAACCTTTTACGCCAATCCACCCGGACGAACGTGCTGGAAGCGGCAGTCGACTCGTTGGGATAGGCACAAGTGCCCCGCAGGGGCGGAATCACGAGCGGATGGCGAACGAGAGGACGCACATGCCCTTGCCGTGTGATGGTGGCGTAGTTCTGGTGCGTCGCTGCAGTCATAGTCGATATTTAGTGCAGGTTAGGACAGCACTAAAGCCTCGACTGCCAGAGGACCCTCCAGGTCGGATGACCGGTGCTTCTCAGGTCCCCAGAACTTACGCCCGGCTTCGCACTGTGATTAGCATACGATCTACTCAGGCTTATCTTGCCCGTGCGAGAGTATTTAGCCTGCTGGACTCTTCGCCTCGCTAGCGTCGTTCTTTTCGCTCCCTGCCTCAGGCTGCCGAGACTCTGCGTTGCATCGACAGCCCAGCCTGCAGCACAAGCGGATCAGGAAATTTGGCACGTGCCCTGTGACGCAGTGTTACTCGTGACTACCCTCTCGGTCGTGGGCGCGCCTCTTTGGTCTCCCCGCCATCGTTCTGTTTCCCTCCGCCACCGCTAGGCCCAAGGATATCCCGCATGTCGGCCTAGCAGTTATCAATTTCAATGGTACATTTAGAGTTGTCGAGCACCATGGAGAGTTCTGAGCCAGATTAACCCCGTGTAGGTCTTCGTCAACGACAAGAAATTCGCATGGTAAGCCCCGAATACATTCACTTCTCTCGGTGCTTTTACTGACGCCGTCAATCGTCTCTCCAGTGAATCGTGCATCAAAGGCCATCGTTCTTCGTCTTGCGCACACACAGACAGGCCGCTCTTCGAGATAAAGAAGAAGGGGCGGCCCATCTCTCAGTGCGACAAATGCCGGGACCTCCGCAAGACGAAGCGCATGCACAACAAGTGCACCTGCGTCCTCACTCCCTCTACTCCCTTTCCCGCCGACCCTTCTCCATCTGTTCAGTGCACACAGCCGTCCACCAGCACGGAAAAGCCGGGTAAGACGACGGTGTACAAACGTACGAGCCTGCATTCTTAGGGGCGCTTGTTGCTCCGGCCGTCTGATACGCTCGCTCACCCATGTTCGGTTCCTGTAGCACGGTTCAAGCCGATCGCCCCTGCCCTCCCGAACGGCCTGCGAGACATCCACGCCGCGCAGGCAAGTTCGAGCACCGCGCCGGACCCGCGCGCGAGAGGTACGATATCGTTCTCTCACACCGTTCTCACGAGAATTGACGGTCGGGCCGTGCAGTTGACACACTTTTGAACCCGTGCCACTGCAAGAGCGTATGGGACTGCCGCTGCCGTGCGAGTGGAGCGGCCGCGGGTGCGAGCGGAGTGGCCGCGTGTGCGCAGATGGCGGACGGCCTCGCAGCCCTCGCGCAGGCCGCGGCGTTCTGCTGCAGCCAAGATGCCGCCTTGGCCGAGCGGTCCGACTCCGCGGCCAACCTGAAGCGCACCCGCGAGTGCTGCCCCTCCCCTCCATCTCTGCAGAAACGGCACAAGCACACGCCTCCCCCTCCCCACGCCGCGCACGCACATGTGCACCCGCCGCGCGGCCCCGACCTCCCCCCGCTCCTCCTGTTCACGCCCTCCGCGACCCCGCCCCCCGCGTTCCCGCCCATCCCGCCGCTCAGCGCGATCGCGTCGCTCGCAGGCTCGGGCTGCTGCTGCGGCCTGGAATGCGCGTGCCCGGGGTGCGTCGAGCACCGCGGGCGCGCCCACGCCGCGCGCGACGCGGGCGACTGCCCCGACGGCTGCGGGACGTGCGTCGACGACGCGCAGCGCGAGCTCCCCGCCGCGCACGGCGCGCACGCGGCGCAGGTCCCGGCGGCGGCACACGCGGAGGGCCGCACGAGCTTTATCGACGCGTTCTTTGCGCGCGCGGCGGCGCTCCCGCCGCCCCCGGCTGCGCGGCTCGACCCCACGGGCGTGCGGACGTTTGGCGCGCCGGTTGTGCTCCCGCCGCTTGAGTGCGGGTGTGCGGGCGGATGCGGGTGCCCGGAGGGGAAGTGTGCGTGTGGGGAGGGGTGCGCGGGGTGTGGGGTGGATGAGGATGGGGACGGGGATGGTGGGGAGGGCGAGGCGGGAGAGAAGGAGAGCGAGGAGGCGGAGGCCATGTTCGGGACGGCTGCGGTACTTGTTGGTGGACTTGGTGGCGCGCCGTTGTTGGTGTGATTGTCGCTCGGCCTTGAGGTGGAAGCTGTGAAACTCATTTTGTTGCTGATCTTTTTGGGTCTCGTGCGCTGTGGGCTGCTTTGTACGGTTATTCTTATATCCCTATTGTGGCTAGTGTTTTAGCTTTGTGCGTTGAACGTGGACCTGTAGAATTTTGTTGACTGGCACTTCTTGACGGGCACGTCGCAAATCTCCTTGTGGCGGTACCCACGCAAATCAAAATTGGTCTGATTGCTATTGTGTACTATGCAGCTACTACCGCTGCTGTCGCCCTGGTTCTACAAATGATAGTGGTACATGTCTTGAAAGCTAACCCCACAGTAGCGTAGCGTCTGTCATACACTGGAAGAGGAACTCGTGAGTGAATGAAAAACGCGCGGGGCACGGGATGACTTACGTATCGTCTGTTGGGATTCAAAACCAGAGTCAAACATTGGTCAACGCCGCAAGGATGAAATTCAGCTGCGCACCATGATACACAAATTGGGTCTGGGGGACGAAGGGTATGAGCACGGACTAGGTCAGCTGTATATGCGGAGAATACCGACCTTCTTGGGATTTTCTGGAGCATGTTTCACGTATCGCTCGTTATCCGGGGGGCTGTGCACCACCATGTTAATGAGCGACGCACAGCGGTCGCACACTTGTCTGTACGTACCGTTCCTTCTTCTGTAATATAGCAACACACTGAGCAAACAGATGGAGAACGTCGTAAGTGATGCATACCTTGCATGAAGCCAGCATACTCTGTATCGTCACGCATACAGCTATTACACTTAACACTGGCGACCACTCGTTCCCTAGTATCGACGCGCATATCTGTAACAGACTAGATTGAGCACGAGCCTGAGATGGTAGCTTCCGGCAGACTCACATGCCCATTAGAATATACATGCTTTTCCAACCGGCGGTGAGTAGATGCCGCTAGATAGGGAGGAGGACGTACTGGATGCACCGGAGCCTGGTACTTCTCATCCACCACAAATTGCACAGCAGGCGGCTGTATCGGATATTGTCCATCGAAGCGGAACTTTAGCGCAAACAGCTCGCCCTACGTCGCCCCGCCGTGTTAGCCTCGCATGTCGAATGTCCGGAGAGACAGCAGGCGCACAGAGTATATCGTGTCGCCCAGGACCTGCACGGTGAAGAGCCATGTCTGGAAGTCATCTGCGCTCAGAAGCGTGATGCCTGTACATGAAATGAAGCGCAAAGAGGGTCGGTCAGTGAGGCGAAATGTCTGGACAAGTCGCCCGATCAAGCGGGCCGGCACACGCACCGACGGGGGTCCCCTGCTTCTGTATCTCCACGAGCTCCTTCTGCAGCCTCCTCGTCGAGACGGCCATGTGCGGTGCTCGTCGTCGGTCTCGGGCTGCTCGTCGTTGTCGCTCACAGCCTGCGCGGTCCGAGGAAGGCGTATGAGGCAGGGCAATGCCTGGGACAGCTGAGCGCCCGCGCGGGCCCGCGGAACCAAGCGCCAGACACGCGTGTTGCCGGCCCGTGGGACCCGGCCAAACACGCACAAGCAGACGCGGTATAAGACCCGGGCGCGGACGACGCGATTCTGCACAATGTCATCGTCGTCCCCGCCTTAGAGTCACTTGCTATCCATCATCGTCCACGACGCAGGGATATGCAGGCGCTCGCGGGGACGCAGAGCGACTCCGTGCACTCATTGTTGGCTGGCGGCTCTCTGACCACCGAACGACATAAATTGCATCGGCACATCCTTCTCCGAATAAAATTTTCCAGTCCTGTTCATGCTGCGTGCAACTCCTGGAGTGTACCGTGACTCAATGAACTATCTCTATGGCCTTTGAATCGCTGTGTGATCCTACCAACCTCCAGGCAAATTTTCTCGCTCCATGCCTTCATCTGGGCTAATATAGGCCAATACTACGGTGTCTGTTGTCTTGATGGACTTCATGAGATCGTAAGTCGTCGTACACCACGTCTGAGCATATGTGACTTGCATGATGAGTCGATGGGGTGTTTAGAGATTGTGGAGCAGGAGGTCAGTTGTGCTAGTGCAGATGGATATCAGTAAGCTCATTATCTTCTCGTCACCGGATAATCAACTGCATCGCCGCCTGCTCCCGCACAGTGGGCGACCGTCACGTCGCTCTCGTGCTCGATCGCTACGGACTTCCTTAAGGAACGCTGACTTCCTTACTGTGGCCTCGTTCGTGTACCACTTACACCGGCTGGCTCCGGCGCAGGGACAAACTCATGCCGGCCTGCTCACCTCATGCGTGGCGTTTACGGGGCGGGGGCGCGCGTCGATGGGTGCTTTGCAGGCTTGCGGCGATGTGCACGATGATTTGGTGCGTGGCCCATGTGCGGGTTGGAGATGCCTGCTCAGATTCTCGGCGTGTAGGCGAAAACGTTCGTGGGCACGCAGTGCCAGGTCATACCGTACTTCCTCGTCGACAAGTGTCCATGCCTGCTCGCGCTTGCATCATCCCTGCCTCGCTCATCCCCTTCCTTCCGCGGTCTGCAGTCTACGTGAACTACACTCTCGCCACGCGTCCACGGGCGAGTCGTTCATGTTGTTTGTCCCTTGCAGGCCACACTCGACATGACCGCAGAGGCATAATACTTCGGCAAGGCCACCCTATCCCGTTGCATTGCATATCCCATGCCCACGATAGTCCTAGTAAAGCATCTAATTGCCCGGGATTCCCTCAGTGTTGGAGAGGAGTCCAGGCCACTGTATACGACCACTCATACCCACTATGTCGCCTGCAATACTTATGTGCTCCCGTAAGATGTGCGGAGACGGGTCGCGCCCAAGGATATTGATCCGCCGCGAACCAGAAGGCCCTCAAGAAATCTGCCCCAGTCCGCGAAGGCTGACCGGGATGGGTCAGCCTCACGCCTCATGATACGGAAGGCAAGGACTGATGACACGGGACAACGGAAGGGATCGTGAGCTCGGCCCTCCCAGCAGCAGGCGGGGGCCGTCGGCAGGGCTTCTGCTGCTTCTCCCCTCCCACTTACGTTAGGCCCCAAGACATACTAATACTTCCTGCGACGCACAGCACGGCGTATGCCGGTGTACCCATGCGCTGACATTACTGAGAGGGGTGAACTAATCCATATCGAGAGGCCAGGTCTGTGGAGTATGCTCAGCACCACTCGCTGCATACTCCGCCAGGGTCTTCCGGACACCCTCTACGAGCGCATCGGTGTCCGGACGGTCCTGCCACACCGGCTGCCAACATGCTTCTATCATAGTCCACACGTCGTCTAAGAGCCCAAGCTGAGTGGCCTGCGGAGGACGTCGCGGTCGAGTTCCACGTAGAACCTGAGTGATCACAGTAGCCTCACGTGTGAACTGATAGAATGGGATCCTGCCCGTGAATATCTGTAGGACAGTCCAATCAGCTGCTCACGGGTCGTTACTTTGTAGTCTCACCTCCCACATCACGAGAGCTAGGGCGTATATGTCGCTCTGACGTGATAGCTCGGCTTTCTTGAGGTCAAATTGTTCAGGATCAATCAACTCAGGGGACATCCAGCGAGTTGATCCGGCGGTTACGGATATCGTCTTCAGCTTTCCTGCGAAATGCATCGCTGCCAATCCAAAATCTGTTATACATGCCGTACGCTGCTCGTTTACAAGGATATTGTGCTGATAAGCGGTCATTAGCGTTCTATCCACAAAGTAACTGAACTTACACTTTTCAGGTCGCCGTGAACAATATCCGAGTGATGCAGATATTGTAGCCCTTCGGCGACATCCAAAATCTGTGATTTCGATATTACTTTCGATGCAGGGTGAAAGGGGATGAAAACGCACTAGACGTAGTCTATCAGCCGACTGATTGTTTTCCAAGTAGACGGTAATGGTTCCATGAAACATCCAATCGCACACCATTGCCAGTCGTGGGAGAAAGGACGTGCTGTCAACACCGTGAAAAGGAGTTATGTTGCGGTGTCTTAGACGCTTCCATATTATAGCTTCCTGGCAAAATGTCTGCATGGCAAAAATGAGCGGAAATGTATTCACGAATATATAAGCGCACCTTCAAATCTTGCACAATGCCTCCTTTATCGTCACCTTTGAGAATTCGGAATACTTTCAGAGCGACCGGTTGACCGTCATACTGCCCTTTCCAAACTTCTGCAAATGCCCCGGATGCTTCTGGGTAAGTACCGACTCGCCGCACAGTTCCAGGTAGAAGATTGAAGGACTTCGGAACGATCCTATGTTGACCGCAGAGTTTTCTCAGCAGGTCTAGGCACTGCCTGCGCAGGTGATCTGATGCATCGAGGGCGTCGAGTGCCTGCAGACAAAACGTCAAATCAACGTGAGCCCCATGATGATAGAATACGTTCCTTATCAAGGATCTCAATGAAAGATTCCGCGTCGTTGTCATCCATCGACATGATTTGTACACGACTAGCTGACAGAGACAACACCTCCCTCAGGCGTTCAAAAGTCTCCGTATAGCTTGATAAGAGAGATAGCGAATGCCTTCTAGATTTATGGCTCTATTCGGATCAACTCAAATGAATGAATAGTTTCAGTGAGAGATAGATCAGAACAGACCTTGCGCATGTCAGTGACAGGGCAATGGATCCACAGCTGCCGCAACTTCTCCTTCAGCTTTTCTGATCTGATCAAAGCAGAAACTGGGTCCAACGTCGCAAATTCTTCGATACAAAGACTGAGCTGTTGATACCAACACAGAATACCCTCCCGGTTGCTACTGGAAGCTGTTATGACACTGTGACCTCTCCTGCTTGTATAGCATGATGCGAAATAGGCTTACTATGATTGTCCACAGCATGTGCGCTATCTGACAACCAGCGACGCGCGTAAGTGTCGCAAACCTCAATGAGCTGCTGTACAATGCGCTGGAGGATCATCCACGAGTTCAACACTCAGAATTTGACACGATATCGAACGCCTTACCTCGTATACGTTGAAACGCTTCTCAGAGTTGATGATAGAAATATGATATGCTGAGAGTTGCACCTTGAAGTTGGCGAGGGTCTGAGCAGCGGATGAGGCTCGGACCAGGAGAGTTATGGATTTCTACGCATGCACTTACAGGCGAATGCGAACACCCCAAGGACAAACCCTTCGTAAGATCTGAGCTCGGGCTCGAACGTAGATTCCCGACATCTTCCGCCGAGGCCTGATGTTGCTCGCTCTTGAGATCTGCAGTACTGCTGGCGAGGCCGGAAGAGCGTTCGGCTCCCTGCGGACAGCGCTGAAGCTGGACAGCGAGGTAGAGATTGTCCGCATCTGAGCTCGTCATCTTCGTGACCATCCTCCGCTGCGCCTTGAGCTCGCAAAACTGTGCCTTGAGCTCATGAACCTGCACCTGAAGCATCCGTAGCATAACCTGAGCCTGCTGCTCGTTCGCTACCGCTTGCTTCTTCTCGGCCTCGATCCGCCGTATGGCCCGCTGCTGCTTGCGAAGGTGCTTCTCGGACTTCTCATGCGTGATATTGCAATCGCCCTCCTGCGCATCCGCGCGCATCGTCACCTGTGTCGACCGCAGTTGCAGCAGATCGTGATACCTCTGCATGTGCTCCCGCAACCTCACATCGAGCGTTTTCTGCTCCCCCCGGCTCCGTGCAAGCTGAGCCTGCTGCCGGTGCGTCTTCGCGTGCACCTCCTTGATTCGGACGTCTAGCTGTGCGCGCAGCTTCCTATCGTCCATGTGGCTGCCTTGCGTGGTTTCGTTCGTGGCCGCGAACCATCGGCGCCGCTCAGATGCAATCTGCTCGAGGAACTTGGCGCGCAGTCCCTCGTCGGGTGTTGCGGACCGCCTATCCTGCCTGATCATGGCATCTCCCGACGTCTCTCGATGTTGATACTCTAGTCCCTGGCCCAGAGCATCCAAGGCCGCCTGCAGCTTCCGTATCTCTGCCTGCATTTTCTCCCGCTCTTCCCGGAGCTCCTGCTGCGCCTGCTTATCGCGTCTTGCCATCGAAAGGTCGAATTCCTTGTGGAGGGCCTGCACGTCCCTCTGATGCTTGGCGATGAGCAATTTCGTGTCCGTATCGAGAGTCTCGCCGGCTGCGGTTTGGGAGAGCTCCTTGCCTGCAACGAGTTCTTGCTGGATCTGGAGGACAATGGTGTCGTGGGAAAGGATGTAGGAGATTATCTCTGTCGCGGAGGTGAGGTTGTTATAAAAGCGCCTCATCCGTGCTCCTGCGTCCAAGAGAGGTTTGAATGTCCCCATGAGGAGGTCTAACTCGCGCCGCGATCCAAGCTCCTCTGTGACGATATCCCACATAGTGGTGACGACCACTACGTTCATGAACGCTTGGCTGCCGCAGAGCTTCTGGAACAAGTTGAGGTTCCGCCTTGAGGTGCTGCTCACCCGAACATCGCCAATGCGATGCATGTAGATCAATCCGCTGAGCCTTCGCCCTTCTTCATATCTAAAGATGCATAGACATAAGCCTTGTCTTTCGAGAAGTCTCGAATGCTATTCACTCAGTTTTCAGGAATCCACTTATCTCCCTGAGCACGTCCGCATCAGTGGCATCGTCCCGTGAATCGTCAAATCCGGGAGTATCGACCAATGTTACTGCGCGGCCATCTGCTTCGAAAAATGATGCGGTATTGACCTGGATCGGCTGCGATTCCAGAGTGTGTCCGATCTTGATCCTCTCATCACCGGTGACAGACCTAATGAACTGAAGTCGAATGAGGCATACACCCTTATCCAAGGACAGCTTCACCAACAAACCGTGGATTTTCCAGTTCCGGGAGAACCCATGACACTTGAAAAGCAGAATATCCATGATCCAACGACGTCGACACTATGAAATTGGTTGCACTCACATAATGGTCGCGTCAGGGCGTGAACTAGCATTCGGCGATATGGACGGCGCCGTCTGAGGCACGAATCTACGCCACCGTCAGTTTCAGCGACCCACAACGTTCATGAAAGGCTCACAACGGAGATGCCATGGTGTTGTAGCTGGCTGGGACGTCAGAGCGGACGGACGGACAGTGCAATTCTAGTGATAACAGGACCAGAGAAATAGAAGCTTCCCTAAAATGGTCCTATCGCTCTCAGAGTGATTGCAGCCGCCAAGGACGGCACTCGATCTGCACGAAGGACTTGAAAGCAACAGGATTGCACTGGTAAACTGGCGAAACATAACAAACAACACAACTGCTTCTGCTCTCGACGGCTGCCTTCAGCCGGCGGAACTTACAGGATCCTGGTATGTATGCGAAATGCTAATGTAAGGTGCAAGAATCGATGCAGAAGTCTGACCACGTCCTAAGACACCTGGAGACCAGGCTATCCGAGTCGTCCGACAGCTTCGCATGAATCGCTGTAAGCTATCGGAGTACTCGGCTGATCGCAGCCGCGAGCTTGTCCGGTTGCTCCTATACAACCTGCACGATCCGCGTGTTCAGGTTCTTGCAGCCCTTCCCGGAGTATCCGGCAATGGACGCACCTGGTGCTCCACGCCAGGTACCTCCGTGATCGATGCCATCCTACGACCTCCACGATCGAATCGTCACATATTCCGGGTAGTTATCTACTCTAAGGATTAGAAGCCGCTAGTCGAAAACAGAGAGGAACACACACGAGGTCGGCACGCTCGCCGAAGATGGTGTGCACGGGTACCGACGCTGCAAACGACGCGAGCCGGTCCACCGCGACTACGCGTCATGCTCCTGATTCTTGTGATAGCTCAGCCGTCACCCTGCTCTCAGTCGCCGGATACCCTCAGGCCATGTGCCTGCCCTACTGTCAGCTCATGGACACGCGATAGAGAGCGAGATGAAATGGGCGCGCACGACGAACAGATCCAGCGCGCGTACATCCTACATCTTTCACGACAGCCGCTTCGCAAAGCACGCCCGCCCCTCCGCGCGCAGGCCCCTCATCGTGCGCATGAGCGCGGCGCGATGCGGCGCTCGGCCTTGTGCTTCAGGCGCATCTCGCGCGTGATGAGCGATGGCTCGACGAACATGATCGCCCTGTAGGAGACCGAGGAGGGTGGGAGGGTGGAGAGAAGGCTGTGCACTGTGCGGCAGGTATGAGCGTAATAAGGGTGAGGATGAGGAAATGGAACGTACAGGGCGGCAGGTCGACGATGTGGTGGCCGGCGAGGTGCTCAGACGTGGCGATGGTTTTCGGAACGCCCGCCCATTACTAGACGGTTACGCCCGTGCGATGAGTGCCAGATGTAATGGTGTTGAAAGTCGGGCACGTACACAGTCCATTCGTCTCACTCTTGAGAGATCCCGCGTTCACGACGCCCGCCTCCCCATGGTTGCCAGCGAACGCCCACGCCTTGCGAATCGCTGGCGTCGGCCTCTTCGAATGCAGGTCAAACAACTTCTGGATTGCTGGCTCCCGAAGCTCCTTATCTATATAGCTCAGGATTCAATGACACCGTACGGCCAAATGGCCATCGAAGAAACATACGGGCTCCAGTATAGTGCGTGAAGACCAGCGGGAGGCCCTCCTGCTGCGCGTTCGCGGACACATAGCGCTTCCCGACGAGCTTCATGCCAGGCGGGGAGGACGGATACGACAAGTGCACCGCGAATGTCGACATCGCGGCGGGTGCATCCCGGGGCCTGTACTGCGCAATTCGGACATTGTGGGGGGAGTTATCCGAGGGATGGAGCGGAGGCCGAATTTCTGCTCTTCAAGGTGTTCCGGGGCGATTATACGAGAGCTGCCGGGGAGTTTGTGGCGGTTAGCGTTGCGTTGCATGATCATGCTGGTCTCGGAGAACGTATCGACTGTAGGATTTAGCCTTGGAAGCAATCTCTGCATGATGGATGGATCCGAAGATATGATGTGGGCAAGCCAGCGAGGATGTCATGGGTCTGAGATGAAAGACGTGTGAACAGCTGTGTGCAACCAGGCCACCAATCACTGCGGAACCCCAGAAATATCTTGAGCTGGATAGGGTCCGGTTAAGCGGCCAAACCTGAGTTTATCCGTAGCAAACGCTCTATCCAGAGCCAATCCATGTGTCAGATTAAACCGATATTCGAATTCCGGATAATGTCCAGCAAGTAGCCATATCCTGACGCGGGATAAGTATTACGTAAGCCTATCCGTTGTCTATCCAGTCTCTGGCGGCGCCTTGTATCCTGCGTGCGGATATGCTTCGGCTACCCGCTGTATCCACGCCGTCTACCAGCTGAATACACCTCCCCGTCATGTATCCTGAGCTCTGGATAACGTTGCGGGACTTAGAGCAAATCCGATATCCAGGCCTCTTAGCTTCCACACATCTGCTTGCCCAGCTGCCTCCTTATTGCTCCTCGTCCAGATCCATATTTCCTACGGTCTTCAAGATCTCTCTTCACCGGCTATAACATGTGCTGCAGTGTTCTTTCAGCAGGGAGATTTCGTAGTCCTTCCCTCCAAGAGATCCGTGAGCTCAGCCAGTCTGCGACTGAGCTCAATCTATATTCACTCACTCGTCTGCACAGAATCTCCAGTTCTCTACAACCTTGTCCAGGAGTCCAACTACATAGTCCTCACGCTCCAACCTGGCGCGCGTCGTCATGAACGAGTCCGTATATCGGCCTACGAGTTTGAACAATTCAATCCCAACAAGTCCATTGTAATCACTTCCCTATACTGTCCTTGTCCCCGCTAACTAATTCTCCTCCACAGGACATTGTCTTTGCAGACCCTCTCGCCTCTCCTGTTTGCCAGTTATCACCCACAAGCTCATTTGCGGTTCCGTCTCGAACTTCATCTCCATATCCCTTCACTTATATCACTCGTCGCCCGCTCTCTGAAGCCCGTACAAGCACTCCATGTAATTCCAATCCGCCTGGTATTGACCTCTCGCCATGTCGCTCTTCACCCGCACCTCCCAGTGATATCTGGGTCGCGCTAAGTTCTCTCGAGCATCTTCCTTCATTCCCGGTTCCTGCCTTACAGAATGCGCCACAGCACGAGATTGTACCATCCTCAGTTTCTCCTCCACCACTCGTTATACCGCCGCGTTCGCACTCTCCGCCGCGTTTGCACTCTCCGCCGCACGGGTGCTCTCCGTGGCGTGGTTCTACAACACCTGATTATGAAGACAATTGCTCTGCACAACTCCACTCAGATTCTCTCCATATAGACGAATCGCTCAACACCCTTCCGACATGTGTCATAGACTTCCTGGACATGTTTCCTTCATATGATCTATCCCCCTCCAGTTCGCTCAACATTGATCCTGATACACAGTCAGGAGAAGCATCTCACCATCATGATACCTCAGCTGGACCATCCAAGCGTCAGCACGATCAGGTCGAGGCCGCCGAGATGTCACTAGGTACCAGAAGGCGGCGAGTAGAATAATAGACGGTTTTCCGAGTAATCAATGCATGTTTTACCTGGGAGTTTCAGTAGCACTTATTCCTGTACAGATATCGGTCGACAATGTTATTTCCACCAGAGTTTGTGCACATTAATCGCTCTCTTTATGGAGCGGCCATTCTTCTGTTGTATACGATCTCACATCCAGATATACCTGCGGCACGTCCAAGTTTTTCGTCACATGACCAGCACACGCGTCGCGTCACCAAGCGTCCGACGTGTCGTCCTTGGGCGCTTCATCCTCCGGCTTCCCACTTGCCATAGCAGCGCCCCTCGAATTTCACCTCTCCACCATGCCCAAAGATGACTTGGTATGTCACTGCTCTGAATGTCAAGGAGATGTGGTTACCAGACGCAAATGGAGAAATCATCAAGAACGCGACCTGCGCCTTCGCTCCTCTCGTGCTGCTGCTTCTATTCGCCACGCTTCGCGCTCACAACAAGACACCTCACCAAGCGTTTCAGCTGCTGATGGTCTCTCTCAGAGCTCTGCCAACATTTTGTCCAATGAAGCTCCATTTATAGGTCTTGCTGAAATAGACATGATCGGCCATGGCACGATGTCTTGGTCTGATGTTTATCTAGAGACTCCTGGCTCAGGTCCTCCCTATCCGGATGTATCAATCGCTCAACCAGACATACAAACACCAGGTAACGCCATTTCCGACGCATATATGCATGATCACGCAACATTCCACTCATTTATACCTCCCTATAATATTGCCGCCATATACTCTCAAGATCTTCACGATCCTGCGCTACTTCATGCTTTTGCTGAGCAATACTCTGTCTTCAATGCTGAGGTTGCTCAAAATAGTCAACCTCTCATGGCTGAGGCAGCTCACACCACACCGTGGGCGCCAGATACCTCTACTTTGGTCGAGGAACTCTCACGTCTCATGGAGGGTGTTCTTCAAGATCCTGACACCTATGAAGAACCTGACGAGCAACTCGGACCAGTTCCGGAAGTACCCAACCCCTCAGCGTTGGATGACGCAGCATTTGACGATGAAGATGACACTGAACCTGACGTGTTTCCCACACCACTTGCCGACTTGACCCATTCCATCCGCGCCGAAGTACCAGCCCTCGTCTCTACGCTTCCCAACATCTCTGCGCTTCCCAACAATGAGGACGTCCAAGATCCATTTTGGGATCGGAACCTTCAATCCACTGGCACGACCATCGTCAACATCACTCTCGTCCCTCCCCACTTGTTGTGCATCTATGTGCTTGTCTCCTGGCTGCATACCCATTTCCATGTCGCACGGGTTGCATGTCATGCTCTCCTCTGGGGCTTTGTCATCGTGCTGTCGCTGGTAGCTCCCACGGCCTTGATTCCCCACGTCACTCTCAAATCAGCATACCGCGCTCTGTCGATTGATCCAGCATATCAAGTCTTGCCAGTTTGTCAGAACTGCCGCGAGGTTTATCCGGACTCGGCAAATACTCCAGACACGTGTACAATATGCAATACACCCTTGTTCAATGGCCCCCTCACTGCTCGTGGCTACCGCCGCAAGAAGCGTGCACCCGTCATCAAGTATCCGTACATCCCGCTCTCCGAACAGTTGACGTACATCCTACAAACTCCCGGGTTAGAGGATGTTCTTGACGACTGGCGCAACAAGACACGAACATCAGGCGTCTATCAAGACATCTTCGATGGACAGGTGGCCAGTGAGCTACAAGCTCCAGACGGCACACCGTTTTTCGTTAACGATGGACCTTACCATGCCAATGGGCCTGGCGGCGAGCTACGCCTTGGACTTACGTGGGCTATAGATTGGTGCGCTCACTTATCATTCGCACTCGTCATGTTGCGCTTACACGCTTTATCTCTCAGGTTCTCTTATCTTACATCCCAGATAGCCCCTTCCCACTCGTCTTGTCCGACCTCCTTTTCCATCTGCAATCTACCACCCCACTTCCGTTATCGTACCTCTAATTTGCTCCTGACGAGCATCCTTCCTGGTCCACGTGAACAATCACCGGATGAGATCCAGCGGTTTATCCGTCCTATCGTTTCAGATCTTTTGCGTCTCTGGAAGGATGGAATTCTAATATGCACTCCGAAGTATCCAAATGGTATGATACAATTCTTCCACATGACGTTTATCGTATTGATCATATCTCTAGGACGCCTAGTTCGGGTCATCCTCGTCGCGGTTGTATGCGATAAGCCAGCTGCTCACAAACTCGGCGGGTTTGCCTCGCATTCCCACAACTTCCCATGCACAGTTTGCTGGGTCCATAAGCAGCAGCTCGCCACACCAGAATCATTTCAACGCGGAGGTGGGCAATTTGTATACCCACTATCATTGCACGCATTGACCCTTCTACGAAGCGTTCCGTGCACGGACAGATGCAGAGCACCGTCGACTCGGTGAAGAATATCGCACCAAATTGACACCATATGCACGGGACAAATTCGTTCAGGAGCACGCTACACGATACACTCAATTATCTCGCCTTCCCTACTTTGATCTTGTGCGACAAATCGTAATAGATCCAATGCACAACCTCTTCTTAGGTAAGTTTTATCATGACATCTATAGTCTGCAGCTAATCACGCTCGCACAGGACTAGTTAAAACCCACTTCTATTCCATATGGGTCAAATTGGGTATCCTGCGTGAGAAGCACGAGCTTCGTGTGCTTCATGAAATGCTCGCTGATGTAAGGCATGACCATACTCTATCGAGATTGTATTCTGATCAACTTGTAGTTTATACTGCCCAGTAGCATGGGAAAACTTCCCAAAGACATAGGTCAACCATCCGGTGGGTCACTCACCGCAGATCAATGGAAGTTGCTCGCAGTTATTCAGGGCCCTATAATCGTGAGCTTCGCCTCTTTTCGTGGGATTTGTGCCCTACGATTCTTACTTTTGCTTCTTAGATTCCTCAACTCTGGCGGCACTGTCTGCCGAGTGACGCCGACCGCCTGCTGAATGACCGTGTGGCTCGCATTGCCCAGATAGAGAAGCAGAAGGCCGATGAAAAGGCCAAGAAGAAGGTCGCCGAAGCTGCCAAGAAACAGGCGCAAGCTGACAAGAAGGCTGCCGAAGCTGCCAAGAAAGCACAGGCCAAGTCGAAGGGTAAAGCGCGGCAAGACACAGCAATGCTTATTGTTCCCGAGGGCCCCATACAGCTCTCCTGTGGCGTCGGACAGCCTGTGATTCCCATTTCTATGGCCACGCTTGCAGCACAGCCTCAGGCGGTGGCGGCGCCGGTCAGTAAGGGCAAAGAGGTCCCGAAGGACCTTCCATTCTCACTTCATCCTGATGATCCACCACACTTCCTTAAGCTGTCTCAGGCGCTTCGGCTGTTGTGTCAGCAGCAGCTTCGCGAGAGCGATATCATGCAGGCGGACGATCTACTCCGCGATTACTGCACTGAGATTATCAGGGTAGGTCAAGCTTAACTATCAACCTCATGCGCACATGTACTAACCCTTTCTTAGCTTTATGGCAGCGCTGCCATCAAGCCGAATCATCATTACGCTAGCCACGCTATGAACTATGCCCGCGATTTTGGACCACTCCATTGCTTCTGGAGCCTTTTGTTCGAACGCCTAAACAAGCTGCTCAAATCCTACAACTCCAACAACCATGGTAATGGAGAACTTGAGACGACGTTCTTTGTCGAATTTCATCGGATGTCACGCTGTGCTCGTATCGTAAGATTGTGTCCGATTCTCAATAGTACCATGCCACTAACGATTTTCTTAGATTTACAGAATGGCGAATGATATGTCGCATCTTGGTCCAGTGCAGCAGCTCGCCGAGATCATGCTCAAGTCATCACATGATGCTCGCGGGACTGTTGCAGGGCTCGCTGACTGGTTGGATTCTGTTGACCAAGCGAACGATGAAGGTACTGTCACACTCATCATATTACCCGGCATAAAGCTCAACCCAGCTTGTCAGTTAATCCCGACCAGATGTACGAGCTAAGCGTTCGTTCTACGAAATCAGCACTCTCGCGCAGCACGTATAGTGCTGTTTTGCAGCATCTTCGCCTTCATCACCCAGTATTACGTGTACATGCACGGTCTGCACACGCGCGCGAGCCGAATAGCGTGCCTCTGGACACCATCGCCCTATTCTATGAGTATGTGACAATCTTAGGACGTCGCTACTATTCCTCTGGTGTTAGCAGAGATGCCGCATTCATTGAAGTGGGCGGTGCATCTGAGACAACACAATGTGGCGAGCTCATGGAAATCTTCGAGCTACCAGAGCTTGCAAACATGCCAAATGGTGATAGAATGTTGCTGGGGCGTGTTCGCTGGTTCAAATCATGGCTGGGTGAGCGAGAAACCATATGGGAGACATTGTAAGTGTTTCCATAGTCTCTAGAATCAGCATCTCAAGGTTGACATCTTGATGCCAGTCGACAGGTTGAAGTTCGTCTATGGGCCCTAGAAGAGTATGAAGAAGTAGATGACAGCGCCAATATCATTGATCTCAGGCACATTGTCGGTGGCTTAGGACGAAAGGTCGTGACCGTAGGCCAAGGGAATCAGAAGGTGTGGGCAACTGTTGCCCTTGATAATGTACGTGCGATTTATATCTTAAAATATTACATGATAATGACGCGCTTGCACAGAGTGGGCGCAGAGCCTGCTGAGCATTTCATGCTCACATAGTCATGGACCGAACAACTTGAACGAAGCCAGTAGCTTTTAAGGTATTATAGACGTGCTCCGCCAAGGCATGAGTTGTCACATTGCGAATGCGCCGATCCGGATGTTCACCCAAGGCGATGAATGCTGTTTCTCTGACGCAAGTAAGTTATCTTGTTAGCCCTAGTACTTAGACAACTCACCTGTCGCTATAGACTCCGGGATAATCACCTATTACCACAATATACCACTCCGCTTTCTCCAGAGTCTCAACCTCCGCTTTCTCCGGAGTCTCAATCTCAGGTGAGTAGTTGCGCATGATATGTCTTGCATCGTTCAATGTTTGTGCAGTAGTCATCCTCGCATTTGGGCCATTGCCCATCGCAATAAACGCGGAGGTGCTAGTCGTGCAACTTATGAGAGGTTATCTACAAAATTGTAAGCGAGTCAGTTACTCACAGGTCCTTATATATGCCGCGCTTGTCACCCTGCAAGACTATGTAAACGTTGTTCGCAAGCGTACGTCTTGAGTGGCGATAGGTATAGCAGGTGCATGGGTTGCGTGCAGCTAACATGACCACAATAGCTGCTGCAGCAGTGACGGCTGCGGCTGCAGCAGCAAGAGCAGCAGCTAATGTCATGATGGTTGGATATGCAAGTGCGTTGTAATATTTTGCGTGATTGCACCGCTGATAAACTCACACGTTCGAGGCTTCTGCGATAGATTCACAATGCGTGACGTGGCGCTTATGAGTACCTGTAGGTTCGTCGACAAGAATCTCCAGATGATCAGTCATAAACGGCGCTCAAATTATTGTCAATTGTGCTAGGAACATCTAGGTACGCGAAGTACGCCCTACAGAACATACATGAGCCTTACACTAATAATTTCAGGTCAGAATTTGGATTACTCCGGAACATACAAACCGAAACCTCCGCAGCTCAAAGTGGGTCCGGAGAAGGTTGCGACTGAGGTGTGGGTACTGGTAAGTGTCTGGAGGAGTCTGCAATGGGACTTTCTGAAGGCAAAGGAGTCTCCAAGGGCGCCATGGATGCTGCCGGGGGATCCTGGTCCGCATCGGAGTCATCATCCATCTCGTCAAGGCGCTGTCTCTGGAGGTCATCAAGAAGGGAATCATCAAGCTTGCTGGACAAGATGTTCAGCCATATCGGATCAGGGATCATCTGAATAGGCTCATTGTTCTGGGTACGTCTTGCATGCGTCTTCACAATGCGAGAACACGGATAATGTAGCTTCTCGTTGCGACCGTTTGCAGGCAGGTTGTTATTGATGTGCTTGCGAGACGCATAGAATTTGCGAACGACGTCAGCACGGCGTGAGGCGGGTGCGGCCTTGATACGTTTCGAAGGACGAGGATCTTCGTTACCGGCAACAGACGGTTCATCATCGTCACGCTCCTGCGGATAGTCATCTTCATCGCTGACTTGTCGTGACACCTTGGTTTGGCCCTTAGAAGCGGGCGGAAGTGTCAGGACGATTCGATCAAGATGCATAATTATGCGATTGTACTACAATGACACGGTGAGCATGGCCGTTTTCATATATGCACAAAGGAATGCTTACAATCTTGCGTCGCCAAGCACGACCGCGAATTCTGTAGCCTCCTGCGCCAGCACGCTGCTGAGAACGGCGAGTAGTGGATTCCTCACTGCCGTTCTGGCTCTCGTACGTGTGTTCACTCGATGCCCAGTCAGTCCATATTAGACTGGTCAAGTCCTCCTGGATATTCAGGTCTTTGCCCAGCTGGCGAGCTGCACGACGACGATTGCCAGTTTTCTAGATTGAGGTAAGTCCCAGGAAATTATGAGAAGTGATCACCACTAACAATGCGCTTGCGGCTCAATCGGCGCATGTTGAGCTTGCGTGCGAGTTGCTTGTCAAGTCCAGATGGTGTTGCCCGTTGTTTGATTTTGCTCATGATATGCTGCATGTATCCCTTCGTGATCGATATCAAGGTATTGTTTGGAGCGATGCTGGAGGTATTGTACTCTTCAAGCCCTGCGCTACACGATCCTGGCCATACACAAATGCGTTCAGTGAGTACATCCTCTCGTGCAAGATTGGCGGCTCACATTTTCATTCTCAATAAGTTGCTTCACAATGGCCGCTATAAATGCCTTATTCGTGCTGTGGTTTATGCCATCCGTCCAGCGCGGATACCAGACACGTGAGCCATCTTCCTGGTCAACGTACTTCGTGGCATCATCGTGATGTATGTGAGCCGAAAGTGCGTCCCAGTCATCCTGCTGAACATTGCACATATCCCAGACAATCGTATGGACAACCCGCTAACGAGCCTCCTGTGAGTACAGTCTTGTTGATGAGTAGAATAAAGTAACTCACAGTGGCTTCGGGATGATCATGAGAGGAGACTTTGGATCGCAAGTCAGAAGTCGTGCACTCAAGAGCGCTCTCCACCAACTGCTTGAGCCGTTCATGCTCGTCAGAGGCAGTCGAGGAATGAGCAGCAAGATGACCAAGCCACCCATGGATTCCCTCGAGTGCCTGTGCGAACGAACTGAGCGGTCCTGCGTTGACCGCACGAGCGAGCTGAGAGACTTCCGGCGGCAATTGTGGAAGAGGAGGAAGCGGGGGATTCACTGCATGGTGAGTATCGCTGTGCGGGTCTGCATTTGCTGCGCTGACAGGTCTATCACTATGGGAGCTTACGCGCGATCGCGAGGCACGAGAGGATGATCCCCGAACGCGAGCGCCATGAGAACTGGAAGACCGAGAAGTTGATTGAGTCGCATTCCGGGAGCGGCGGCCCAGCGACGATGGTATTTCAGGGAATCTGGGCTGTGGAGGCACGGAATTTGAGCGCGAGAGGGGGGTAGTAGGTGATGAAGGTGAGTATGTTGATGGTGATTGATACATGCTCATGGAAGGATCGTCAGGAATGATCAGTGGACTGGGTGGCATACTGAAGCCGCTACGAGAATGGGAGCCCGGGAGACCAGTGAGGTTGGGGAATGTAGGGGGAAGTGGTGTTTGGCCGTGGGTCGGTGACGGCGATGGCTCAAACTGGGAATACGGGGATGGGCCCGACGGCCCGTTTGGTCTGGAGTGCTGGCTTGGATGATACGGGGGGTGCATCCCAGATGGACGCGGATAACCGCCGTGACTTGAGAGCGGCTGGGACTGCCGATAGGCATCAGGTGAGTTTTGATGAGGCGTCCATGTTCTGCCGTACTGATTGTTCATGTGTGGGTATATTACCGGTGTCTGTGGATACGTGGAGCCATGTCCGTTCCCACCGGAATGAGACTGTGGATCCTGGAAGGCATCCTCCCTGTG
Source organism: Obba rivulosa (assembly GCA_001687445.1). Classification (NCBI taxonomy): domain Eukaryota; kingdom Fungi; phylum Basidiomycota; class Agaricomycetes; order Polyporales; family Gelatoporiaceae; genus Obba; species Obba rivulosa. The sequence continues at coordinate 22,601 of KV722589.1, forward strand.
GAAGGGATCGTTCGGACTCATGCCTGGCAAAGACGGCACGACTTGGTCACATCAGAACGTGGTCAAGACGCGCAATATGGTTGTTGTGAGCAACAGGTACGTCTGTTTGGAATGTTAGATGGCTCAGCTGCTGACTGGAGTGTAGGCGTGCATACCAGGTGTGTTATGTGATCACGACGCACGCGTATCAGACGACGCTGCGAGACAAAGTGCGGAGGTGAGCACTACAGTCGTATCGCAAAGCTCGCGCCAACTGATTTGATCATTAGCAGGTCAAGCACAGTCTCACTCTTGTACTATAGCGAGCTGCTAGGACGAGCAGAGCGGCGAGAACAGCAGCGGGAGCGGGCGCAGGGAGCGGGGGCGCGGTTACTAGGGGACAGGAAGGCATATATCCATAGCCGGATAGCTTCTGAATATACCAGCTTTTCAGCGATTATCAGGGCTAGAAGGTGCTTTATCCGGGATGTATCCGTGCAAAGTAAATGGAATTGCCGTGTCTGGATACAAGACAGTATGTACAGATAGATTCTGGCAAGGATGTCCATCCAGAGCCTGGATACATGCAAGATAGATGGTTCATCACGTCTGAGAAGTTGGCCAAAACCGGTTTCTATCCGGAGTGCATACATGACGTATCCAGACGCCGGATAACGCCCGGATAAGGCACTTGCCAGACGTTATCCAGCTCAGGATATTTCTGGGGTTCCGCAGTGAATTTTGCTCGCACGTCGCGACAGACAAGCAACGCTCTGCTCTTTCGCTCTTTCCTCCTTGGCTGCTAAAGGACATCGTTGTCTTTGTTTCGAGTTGATGGCAGAAGATATCCTCAAGATATGGATTTTCCTCGGAATTCTGCATGCCGAAGCTGAGAAACGAACTCTTCCTTCGTATCCTCTTCGCTCTTACGAAATAAACATCAAGGTGCTTACCCCGTCTCTTAGCATGCGCAATTTAGTGTTCTTTGCTCCCTATGACTGCATTTTACATATACCCGGTCCAGATACCATGTTTTCTTTCCCCGTGTCTGAGCTAGAGGACAGCGACGTTCAAGCTGACGGTGCCCTTGGCGATGTCGGCGTCCGCACTCCACTTCCTCCCCAACACACAGGGATGTCCGTCACCATGCAATTGGCCTGTTTTCATTGCGTCCTACTGGCAACAATTTTTCTTTGACTGTGGCATGAATGCCGGGCCTTACGATGTCGAAAGAGAATCCGCATCTACTAGGCCTCTCGTGACCTGGGCGCCCGTCTGGGACTGCGGAAGCGAGCGCCGGACACGCAGGCTGCCAGACCCGTGGGATGTAGCCAAAGATGCACAAGCAGGCGCAGACGACGTGGGCCTGCGCAATGTCCTCGCGTCCTCGCCTTACACTGTACAGTCATGCTATGCAATATCATACACGACGCAAGGATATGTAGGTACTCGCGAGGACGCAGAGCGGCTCCGCGGGCTCAATGTTAACTGACGGCTCTTTGACCGCTGAACCAAATCAACTACATCGACACACCCTTTTCAAATACAATTCTCTAGTCTCGCTCATAGCGTGTGTAGCTGCTGGAGAGGCCATCGTGACTCAAACACTACTCTGTATGGTCTTTGACCCGTACTGTGTGACTATTCCAACCTTCCGGCAAACTTTCTCGCTTCATGTGCTCATTTGGAATCATATCACAATGTCTGTCGTCTTGATGCTGTGATCGCAGAGTTGCCAATTGGACATTTTATCTCACCTCCTCGTGTACTTGTGCATCCGCTGATGACACGAAAAATACTTCACTCGATTTACACCCATCTTTTGTCTGCTGGCAACACTGAAATGTTCGGTTCACAGCCTTCGTCAATGATGGGGTTCAGGAGCCTCTTTATGGAGTCTAACCTAGTGATTCTGAAGGCTTCTGACGTCTGTCTGAGGACCATGTCTGCTCACTGTTGCAAGAGAATAAGTTCATACAAAGTCGCAAGTGGACCAGCATGACCGTGCTATTTCACCTGATTCAACTGGGGAACTTTGCATGGGCAGTCATCCAGCTGGTCTCAGTGTCCCCGGAAGCTATAATTTTGATAAGTTGGTCACAGCCATTAAGTAATGTGATGCATTCTCATATATGTCATGCTTGATGCACGTATACTTGTCAGGCACCCTTGTTTCGGCCTCCAGCACTGTATTATAATCGCCCACCAGTGATTGTCAAGACGTCGTGACATGCGCGAATATTGAAGTGAATGGCCAAAATGTGCACACCCGGTCCACCCATCCTCGCGCATATTGCATGTCATCCGTTTCTATAGACCCTTACCAGTGTATGCTGAATCCCATGGGGCTTATCCGTGGAGTTCGGCGAAGGTGAGCAACTTTGACACATTATGGCTGTGCATTGCTGTAATTAGCACAGATCATTGCCCCTTTAGGTATGCAATCCCGAGACATGTACATCAGGCATGTGTTTTTCCAACCCCGGAATTTGTCTCATCGCGCGCAAGGTGCGGGACCGAGTCATTTCTCAGACACGAGGCGGATCCGGTGACATGTGTCAGTATAAATCTCGTATGCCGCAGAAATGACTTGATCTTGCTCCTCGTTATAACCCTTGTATTTGCTCTCAGTCAGTGAGAAGTTGTAGCACTCGGTAAGCCTCAAATGACTTCATATGTGTTTCGCCAAGATGAGAATCATTAATTTCCTTACGTCTTTCATCAGCCATGACTATTAACCACACATCTGACGAAACATGTGCCTTCAATCCCGGAGATCATTCTCGGGTTAAGCATACAAAAGTGGGAGTATGGGATCTCTATGAAGACATCCCTCGCAAACTTGATCACGTTCCCGGTGCATCTAGCATAGAGAAAATTCTCGAAATGAAGCAAGATCTGCCGTACTTATGGCGAATGCTTGCAGATATTGCCAGCATCAAGAGCTGTTGGTTTCTACTCGGCACTTATACATTTCTCTGTTTCCTTATAGACGCAATCCTTCCCGCTGTCTCTTTATGGCATGCATTGATCTTATTTCCAACCGCTGATGTGTGCTGACGCCCCGATCTATACCTCAGGTTTTCGGGACAGATGCTCATCATAGTTAGTGTTTCTGTCCTCGACCGAGATGTCTCTGCATGTATTGACCACCGTTAAAGGTCCAGACAGTTGTAGATACCCGCGCAGTCGACAAGTCACTCCTTCTCCGCATCGTAGCAGGAACAATGTGCTGCTCTGTTTCACAAAGCCTCTTGTCCTTTTGGTCGCACAAGATCAATGTACCACTTGAGCAGCGACTCAACCAGCATTTCGACCAGCACTTATTCCGTGCACGCGCTAGGCTCGATCTCCCAACCTATGAGGACCCAGTCATACAACACCAGCTGGCCGGAGTGACACCGTCGAATGGCCGCTCTATTGCAGTGACCACCGTTTACATTACCACGGGAGTCATGCAAGCATGCTTATATGTCATTGGGCAATTCGCAGTGATGTTCCATGTGTTCCGCGAGCAGCCAGATGCTCTGCTTCTTGCGTTGTTCATGCTTGCGGCGTTGTTGATGCAGCAGGCCGGTGGCAGGTTTGGCGGAGTGATAACTGCGCGCGGTAAGGATGGTAGATATACTCACCTTCAGTATGCTGACATACAACTTTCAGTATGGGCTGCAACGACGAAGAATGAGGACTATCTTCGGAAGCAAGGTTCCAAGAGGATTGTCTATAACTCAGGACACCGGAAGGAAATGATCGCAGGGAATCTCGTTCAGTATCTTGTTGCACGTAGGTACTCATCTCCGCTTTGTGAAATGGTAAATGCTCATTCCTCACAGAATTTGTGGCGGCATCAAAACGCCTCGGGGAAGACGAAGGGGATTTCGCTGAACTGGCTAGTTCGTGGCGTAACCATCGCTCCAATTGGCACCTGGTTTCTACTATAATGCGTTCATTCGACCTACTGCCACAGGTGCGACAGCTTTTTCCATGTTAGTAGATACTACTGACCACCCCGTACCGGACTTTCATACACTCTAACTGTTCCTCTCAGGTTCTTTTTATTCTCAATGCAGCGCGGTTGCCAGCATCTATACCCGTCTCTATTGCGTCGATACGACTCATCCAGCAGAGCTTGCACACGTTTGCATGGGAACTGCACAGTATCTATGATAACATCCAGGGACTCTCCAAACAGCTGACTGACGTGCGCAAGCTGTATGACGTTGCCGAGATCCCTAATAGGATTCAAGACGGCGACAAACCCTTCCCTGAAGATACGCAGAAGATAGCGGCAGGAATTTCCCTTGAGTTCATGTAACATCCTATGCGAGGAATTCTTCCGGTATATGGGCTCCACTAATTACTCGTGCATAGAAATGTTTCTTTCCGATATCCCGGCTCGGACACCTATGCACTTCGCGGTGTGTCATTCAAGTTGTTGGCAGGCCAGCTCTGTGTGAGTCTCACAGAACATTACCCGGTCGACCTATCTGATGTCTAGTACCAGATCATTGTTGGCTCAAATGGCTCAGGAAAGAGCACCATTCTGAAGCTCATTACACGCCTGTATGACCCGGAAGAGGGTGAGATCCTTCTGGACGGGAGGAACATCCGCACTCTCAGACTCTACGATCTCCGTCAAGCGATCTCCGTTCTCTTCCAAGACTACACGCTTTTCCCACTGTCCGTGAGTTCATTTCTGCGTCTTCTCTCTAGCTGTCTCATATCGTCGCTCGACAGATCCGGGACAATATCGGACTCGGCGATCCGGAGCATGCCTGCGACAAGGAACGCATAGAACGAGCAGCCGAGCTAGGTGGTGCATCCGAATTCATTGCGCGCCTGCCGGAAGGGCTCGACACATATCTGGAACGCCCTGTAAAGGATCACTACGGAGACCTGCCCGCCGGGACGCATACGCTCTTTGGACGGCGTGTCGACTACAATGGCCTGCGTGGCGCAGGAGAGATGTCTTCTACAGCACAGATTGGCCTTAGTGGAGGTCAGATGCAAAGGCTTGCAGTGTGAGTAGATCACTCTTACGCGCAGTATCTTAATAACCAGCTGTATGACAGCGCAAGGTCTTTCATGCGGTCCATAGTCTCGGATGAACAGAAGGTTGGCCTGCTGTTGTTTGATGAACCGAGTGCGTCACTCGATCCAACGGCAGAACATGGTAAGTATGTTCTTGTTAGGTGTCGGCATACGGCTGAACTGAGTGTCATTATCAGACCTCTTCGTGAGACTTCGAGCGCTTCGGGGGAACAAAACAATGGTTTTCTCTTCCCATCGTTTCGGGAGTCTTACTCGACATGCCGACATGATATTGTGCGCCCCATCTCCTCTATGTGTACTTTCAACTCGATCGTAATTATTCATCCCACTGCTAGGTATATGAGCAATTCAGCAATCTTGGAATCGGGCAATCATGAACAATTGCTTGCTCGTGATGGAGAATATGCGCGATTGTGGAAGCTCCAGGCACAAGCATTTCTCTAAATCGGAATTAGTTCAAATTACTTGGGGGTTGATCAATAGTCACTGCTTATAAAACCCTAGAGGGCACACGAAGTAGAAGGGCCACTCATGCACCTGGTCTTTAATCACGAAAACAAGGGGAATAACTGTCTGTTCGATCTCTCAGTGTGGTTTAGTCGTATTCGTACTCAATAGATCTTTCGTACTCTCGGTACATGTTGTTTCGGTGCACCATCCTCGGCGAAGACATCTTTCCGAGGGCTAACGGATTCGTAACCGGTCCGAAAGGTCGGTACGTGTTTAATAATGACGCCAGCCTGAAGGATCCTCTGAGCGATGACGACAAGGGTGAGTTCACCTGCCTTGCTCGAAGACATATCGTGGGGATGTGACCGGTAGCCGGTGTTACGCAATTTCTCAGGAAGGAATGTACAAGACGCGGGACGGGAGTGAATGTGCTCTTATGACCCGAGAACACAAGGTTGTTATGGCAGGCATACAAGAACAGAGCTCAACTGTGACAGGAGAACGTTGGAGCTACCGGAGATTGCACGGAGGTAGCATCCGCAACCGTCAACTTCACGAAGACCCCGCATCAGGCAGTTCATCCCTTGATGCATCGCATAAACGCTACTGGCGTTCGCAAATCTATCACTCATTCTTGTCTCCAGCCGCATGTCACGCAGAGCTCCGCACGGCTCCAAGAGAACGAGGAAGCTGCCAGCAAGTGGCATCGCTTTGTGGGAATTTGACAGGCTTGGGAACTGCGAAGAGCCCGTCGACTCGCAGAGAAAGGTGGAATGAGAATTAGGATCTCGTTACTTTCGAGTGTAGACAATATCATTCACCTGCGTTCCTTGGCTTGTCTTGCTGAAGCTGGCGACAGTATATAACGTAGCGGAGGTCCTTCATTTTCGCCAGTTACCGAGAGGTGTGCACTTGGGTTCATCCGTCAACTGCTCAATAGCTCCACAAAACATCCGGTGTGTATCCCTGTCGTCCCGTCTTGTCGTACGTACGTTGCGAGAAAGGGAGCTGGCGTCATCAGAGCATCACCCAGCACGTTGTAAGTGGCGCAAAGGCGCCGACGACAAGTATAAAAGCGTGCCTTTCATCCTCCTCAACAGCACGAACACACTCATACCTGTTCGCTCAGAAATCGCAAAGCTACTCACAATGCAATTCTCCGCCCTCGCCGCTTTCGCCGCTCTTGCCACCCTTGCTGCCGCCACCCCCGCGCCGGGAGGCTCCCAGCCGTCCTCCAGCGACGCGTGCTGCGAGTCCGTCGGCGAGGCCAGCAGCGACCCCATCGCAAGCGTGCTCAAGGGCCTCGGCGTCGTCGTCCAAGACGTCACGGCCATCGTCGGCGTGGACTGCTCCCCGATCACTGTTGTCGGCGTCGGCAGCGGCAGCGCCTGGTATGTCTTATCTCTGCTGCACTGATACCGCATGTATTTACCTGTGCATCAGCTCCGGCACCACGGTCTCCTGCAGCAGCAATGAGCGTGAGTATTCCCGAGCCAGTGATGCCATCCGAGTATATTGAGATGCACCTTTGCAGTTGGCGGCCTCGTTCAGATCGGCTGCGTCCCCGTTACGCTCTGAGCATCGCGGCTAGTCGTCGTGGTCCATGTATGAGTAGAATGTGTTGGATGAGGGGCGAGAGCTTTGGGCGAGTCGATGAGAAGAATGACGAGCGTGATCTGTGGAATAGTTCAGAAACACGAAAATCGATCTACATGTTGAGGTGGAAACCGACTTTTTGATACTCCAAGATTGCGAGAATACCCGCGTCTCAAGCCAGCTATCTGCCCTTCATTATCACCACCTCCGTGAATACTAAACACGTGTAAGATCCGTCACATTGGTATCCCTTGAATGCATAAGCAAGGCGTTGAACATACTCTTAGAAAGTAAACCCATGACATAACATGCCTAGATCAAAGAGGAAATGAGTCCAGCATGCGCTTTTGGCTAGGGTACGAGAGCGCACAAGTGAAAGCGACGTGGCCGCACATCGCTTGTGTGACGAAGAAACGGGACGGCTGAGGCATGCCACGAAGTTAGACTGTGTCTGAAGAGCGACTGCGAACTAGACGTATGCGGCCTTGGCGATACACAAGAGCGGGTGGTGGTGGTATCGAGCCACATCCCGGCAACAGCCGCATCGACTCGCGGCCAGTGGCTCCAGCAGGGACTCGTACACGCTGCCGTGTACTTGCTTCTGGGACATGTCGAGACGATCCAAGACCAACTCTGCCACCCAGAACTCGCCTTTTTAGGCATATATCGCTGTGATGCAGCTCCGGTGACAGCACTGATCACGTTCACAGAGGTCTTCCTCGATATGCGACAAGTGCATCATTCGTTCGAAGAGTAGGCTGGGAACGAAAAAAATTCCTGTCACGAATTGAAATCAAAAAAGTTATGATTTTTATCGGACTCGTCTCGCTCGGATCATCGCGACAGCCTTGCAGAGGAGGACATCCTAGGCCCCAGCCAACCTGAGGCCCGAGTCCGGCAACTCTGGACATTTCGGGAGATAGCTGAGGTGCAGTGTAATATGCAGCAGTACCGACAGGTGGCCGACAATGGGTGCAGAGAGTGAGTCCTACACGTCCGCGGGCTAAGGCTGGTTGTGACTGATCGGCTACCGGAAAAGCCTTGTCGAGTTGAATCGCTGCATGGGCGGATCGGGCGTGATGATTGCAGCTGGGATAATGTAGTGGGGTACAAGCGGACGGCGAATGGTGTATTGGACACGCGAGCTGCATGCTCACAACCTTTCACATCCGGTCGTCATGGAGTATGTATAACCTAGTAATAGGTCTCTGTCGAAGACAAAGATAACGCGGTGATTGCACATCGAGAGGTGCGCTGCGAGATATCCGACAACGGGCGGAATGCTGACGTAGTCATCCAATGTTCTCTATATCGCAGATTTCCTGGATGGCTCCCAGATTATACTGTGACTTCTTTGTCTCTCAGACATGCGAACGATGTAATGTCCTTTTACTTACGGCCTTCTTCGTGATTGCTGCAACTATCTCAGTTGTTAGAGATCATCAGGTTGAACAGCCCGGGTGCCGTGTCGTCAGCGCTCGTGAACCGACCCTTGTTATTTAATAATCTAATGACCTACTTATAGTTTCTTGTTTCTTGTTTGGCCTAGATTCTCGCACCGTGTGACGGCTTCATCGAAAGTTGAATGAGATTTCCCGCTGTCCCTTGCTACAGACGTATTTCGAGTGTCGTGCGGCCTATGTCAGGATCGATACGAGGGATCTCTTCCTGGAGAATACAATGCTCGCCACAAGAACTTGATCCATTCACATCTCAGAGTTATTATTCCTCAGACATGCTCAAACAGATAAGAAACTCGCAGGTAAAATATTGGCATTCTTGACCGGTGTGGCTCGTTAAATGCTACTGGAAGGCATTGAGATACACATACGCAGAGAGGCCTTGAGACTTCAGCCGTCCTGACATAAGTGCTGGTGCTGGCTTTTAAATGTACTTGGCACTCGAGCAATGTCAGCCAGAAATAATTCATTGCGACGCCTTAAAATTCAGTCATGATCTCCGAAACAAACTCCCACTACGCAAATAGTATTAGGGCATCAAGCGATCTAAGAGAAGCCGCACGGATGACTATATAAGGCCAGAAGCAACCGGTTTTAGTCATACGGCGAGTAACTTGGGCATGCTAGACGAGCACTCACTTCAATGTTACCCTTATCTGTTTATTCCACCATCTGTGCCATGCCGCCGCAGTCAATCCGCAAAGTCTCCCCGTACCTCACGAGGTCTTCCACCTGCTCCCTAGATAGGTCGCTACCTCTCGCTACGAATACGTCACCGAATGTATACGGGCAAGCATCAGAGGCAATATGGCCAATCTCTTCGTCCATCCCATCTGCCTCGCAGATCTCTTCGTCGGCCATGCCCCCCAGCGACGCTGCGTCAGGAACAAGGTCAGACGTGCCGAAGCTATGGTCGAGGTATCCTCCCATGTTGTCGATGAATGAGTGGTTGAAGCTAAGGCGTGAGCTCCACGAGCGAGGTTGATTGCCATTTTGCGAGCGAATGAAAGACGGATGGGAGGTGACGAAACCATCACCAGGAGGCTCTGTCGTAACTTGACGGAGATTCAGAAGGAAATGGGTGATAATGATCGAGGAAATTCTGGAAAAGAGTCAGCATGTGTACCCTAAGTTCCATCTATGTGACCTACGGTGTGGTAAAATCGGGCCCCGTGAAGGAGAAGACCTTATCAGGGGTTTAGTTCTTCCATGTGACATTGCAAAAAGCCGGAGACGCACATTGCTTATATTTCCGATGATGTTCATAATATTGAGCGCAAGAAGTAGCCTATGCGAATCCACTGTATTTGCACCTGTCTCGACAGAACACACATTACTCACGTGAAGTATAAGGTGCCTGAAGTAAGAGAAGAATTAAAGGTAATAAAAACTAACCAGAACGAAACATTGCATACCATCCTTCAGCAATAGCTCGACAACAGGTGTTTTGATGTTATTGCGCACGGAGTCCCGATGGGCCCGATATGTTGCTATCCACGTAACAACCAGAAGGAGAATATCTGCTGCAATCACGCAGAACCTGGTACCAATCGTAACTGACAAGCTGTGAGGAGATCTACTGGCCACTGAAGGTTAACTTACGTCTAGACAGTACAGGTGAGCATGTTGTAGAGAACGAAGTGTGTGTCACTCACGCAATGTTTTCAGCATTTGTTACAGTGCTTCCATTGGCGCAGATCTTCATGTTCCCAAGCACTGGAAGATCGACTATCTCGTACCAAATTGTCTCAAATTCGGTGTACTGTTGTGTTTATATGCTAAGAACAAGGTGACGTCTTAAATAAATTTCGACGATAGTCATACCGTGTTTACCCCCACTGGAACCATATTCAGTAGGCAAACAACCGAGGCGAGCCACCATTTCCTGCCACTGATGGCATATATTCGGATGCCCGAGAAGACTTCCGATGAAATCAGTGGTCTGGCTTCATTCCAGCTTGAGGATCTCACCAGCCCAGATCGTGTATAGCAGAAGCATAATAACCGAACTGAAGTCGGTGTAGCCGACGCAGCTGGACATCCGTGTCAGGCAAGATAGTTCAGCCATGGTTCACTCCAGACACAGGATCTTGAGCACCCGCACCTCTGTGGCACGAGATTAGTTGGTGCGCCCATTCAAGTACGGTGCATTCGAAGCACTCACTGGTAACGTGGCTAGAGGAAGGAACTCCAATGGTATGTTTTGTACTACCCAGATGAATGTCGTCCATCGATTGAAGTAAAAGAGCAGCGTGACACTGCTCCACTTCCGACCCCACATGAACTCCACCTCACGAGATAGCGTTGATGCCTGGTCGTAGAGCACTAGTGCTACGAATGAAGTTGTCAGGAGGACCCCATCCATTGGATCGCATCACATACAGGAAGCTGCCACAATACAGCAGTTTTCCACCCAGCTATATCCACGGAATACATCGGTAAAGCGGAATTGTGACAAGCGTTGACTCACGCAGTTTGTAGGTAGCCGAGAGCTTCGTCGACAACATCCGGACCGTACAGAGTCATCCGAGGGAATCGTAGTGAAGTTGGACAGATCTGTGACACAGCAGAAGGGCTGGGTTGAGAACAAAGCTCAAACCGTCGGTGAGGGTAAAGTACCACTGCTCTACACATCCTTGTATTTATCATACCGGTTGCTTGGATGATGCGGCTTGAAACGGACAAGAGGCTCGATGCGACATCTGAAGCGGTGTCAAATCCGATTGAAGTGCGGCCGTATTGGTCCATGCACGAACAGAAGTGTCATTCGAAGATAGAAGCTGATATGCAACACGACGCGAGATACGATCCGCGCGTCGTTAATATGGCTATTCAGACCGGATACGTCCTCCGTTTCCTGTGAAACATCAAGATTGGTGTTGTCAGGGTGGGCGTATAAATGGAACAGAGACAGAGAACTTGATAGAACAAACAGGCATAGACCGATATGACAATGAGCGGTGGATCCGGATGCAGCCCAGCACTTCTTGTCACGAGTGGTACCTGCCATAGCCTGATAAAGTTTCTCGCTCCCAGAGAAGACTTGATTGTTTCAAGGATGGTGAGATTATCAACGGAAGGGTGAGATCTAGGATAGTTCAATGATGGCTCACGTTCGAGGATGAGTCCAGTTTGAGCATATGCTCCTTCGACCTCTTGAGGCTTCGAACAATGTCGTCCTGCACTCTTGGCATTGATGTCTATAATTAGACTGACACTCATGGATTCGAAAAGCACTTAGCACATACTCACATGGGCGTTGTAGCGGCAGTGAGCGCCATGGTCGGAGTGATGGAGGAGGATCTCGCACGGAGAGATACAAGGAATCTGAGTTCGGAACGAAAATCGTGACTTCTATGGATGAACGTCTGGTGAGTAAAGATTGAGTAAAGATCCGCAGAATCACCGCTAGGACATACTACTGACAGCAATGAGCCTAGTAATGCTGGACAATGGGATCGCGCAGAAAACATAAAGTGGCCTTGACCGGATAGGTCCTCAAGAAGCTTCTTTAACTCTGCAGAGCAGAATTTCTCCGGTCTGACTAACGTGCAATCTAACAGGTACCGGAGAACCAAGGAGGAGCCGTGAAGTATCAGATAGGCACTCCGCGTCTGAATGGCATTCATCGTGACGAAACACGAAGAGCCATAGAATTATGAATAGTTCCTAGGTCCCTGCTCGAGCCAGACTCACTCGTGGTGTTTGAGTTTGCTGCAGAAGCCAAAAATGAGCTGAACATTGACGCGATGTCGCACTGAGTGAATGCTCAAATCATGGTTCTCTCGACAGATCCGATCCAGAATGGAGGTAGCACAAAGACAGCCGCCAGGACCGTATCAAGGCTGTCATGTAGGCGCTGATTGCGGATACAGCTGAGTGTTGGTACTTCTCTACTTCAAAAGCGTGCTTTGCGTCTGCGTTTTGTGACAGTCAGAGGATAGTCGTATGTGCAACGGCAGAATTGTCAGGACCTCAAGGCAGATCATCAAAACGTTGCTGCTTTGAAAATTTCAGCATCGTAGCATGCCATGCAGGTGCATTTTAGCGCCCATGAGATTGATGCCGTGAAACAATAAGAAGCATGCATACTACAAGATAAGCAGATACCATAAATCTCACTCTGATGCCGGCTGGATAGATGAATAAGATGAATGCCATATCACAAAGAACGCGTCTGGCGTGCTGAAACGCGCTGCCACCCGTGCTGGAGAGCGCTGTCGATAGGGTGAGCAGAGAGTTTGGAAGGTCCAGGATTTGATAGATAAGAGGCACTAGATACTGGACTGCACAGGGCTCGCTCATGCTCACCAACAGCAGACAATGGTAAATGGTCCTGAAGAGAAACCAGCGCCGCGCGCCGCTCAGTTTCGGCAAATGCCAGGGCAGGCCGGCCGCTTAAACGAGGGCCTTTGAGCGCTGGGTAGGTTGCGACGACCTGTACTCGGACCCCAGAGCCCTACTGGCTGTGCAATATGATATGACTACTGGATCTTCCCGCACTTCGCTCTGCTATTGGAGCGCACTACGCGGGAAGCAGGCCGTTAGCATGACGAAGACCAAAGAGCGGGAGGGAGGAGGGGACTCAGGACGATGCTGGTTGAGCGCGTGTGTGTGCGCATAGTTCTTCTTGCACCCTTCGCAGTGGTAGGAGCGCATGTTGAGGTGCAGCTGTTCATGGTGCTTGTAATTGGTCTTCGCACGCGAAGCCCTCACCACACCCCGGTCACTTGCACTGGTACGGGCACTGGTACGGCTTCTCCGCGTGGGTGTTCAGGTGTACTGCCGCACGGCACCATCAGCCCCATTACCACCAACACCCCGTGCTTCCTCCACAGAGCAGCACTCACTATTCAGACTACTGTGCCGCAAGAACGCTTTCCCGCACCCATGGACCGTGCACACAGACTCTGTGAGCTCGCCCATCCCAACGTTGACCTGCATGTTCTGGCGCGCGCCCTGCACCGGCCCGCCTGGTATCTCCATGTCACCCATCTTCGCAGAGAGCGGCCGACCGAGCTCGAGCAGTGCGCCGCACCCGAGGCGCGCGCTCGCTTTCAGGGTCGGGTGCGGACTCACATGCGCCGCTGCCGGACGCTTCGAGCCTGACGCCGCGCCGGAGTGGGAGGATCTTGCTCCGCACAAGCTCCGTGAGGTGGAACTTTTGGCACGGAAGGGTGAGGATGAGGGAAAGGAACGTACAGGGCGGCGGCGCTGGAGGAAAGGCCGGACCCGACAAGATGGTGCCCTACGAGGTGCTCAGACGTGGCGATGGCTTTCAAGCCGTCCGCCCGTTCTTGTACAGCTAGTGCATGTGATGAGTACGAGATGCGACGAAGCTGCAAGCCGACTCAGCACATACAGAGTCCGTTTGTCTCGCTCTTGAGTGTCCACGATGCCCGCCTGACCGTGGCTCTGCCAATCGAACGCCCACACCTCGTGAATAGCCGGCACCCATCCCTTCAAAATGCAGCTTAAACAGCTTCTGTCAGCTCGTCGGCCCTCAGAGCTCCTTGTCTGCGCATTCTGGCGTTCAGCGGATACCACGAGGTAGGTTGATTAGATACTGATACGAGCTCCGGTACAGTGCGTGAAGATCAGCATGAACCCGGCCCGTCGCGCGTTCCAGGCACATAGCGTTTTCTGAGCAGCTTACGGCCAGGCGAGCAGGATGCGTATGAGAAGTCTATATGGCAGCGGGTGCGTCCCGGGATTCGTACTACACGATTCGGATATGGTGGGGAGGCATCAGGCGGATGGGGCCGAGGCTGAGTTATGCTCTTAGACGTGTTCTGGGTGACATGCGCGGGTTGTCGGAGGGTTGTGGTGGCTAAGACAAGCGTACAAAAATTATCTCCGAATGCTCGATGCTTCGGGTGATTGTCTATCTGCATCTATGTGCCGCACATCGCGGCTTTCACTCGTTCAGACATCGCTCGGGAAGTCTCTTCTGGCTGGCACACGGCATTCCATCTATATTATACATGCATTCGTTCCTCAGAGCGGCGACTTCGCCCGCAATCCGTACACAGCTATCATCCTATGCATTCTCAGTCTACATATCAGGGCCATCACATATACGATCTATTAGAGAAGAACCGCTTCGCGCTCTGGGAGAGACAGACTATCCACGAACGAAACCAGGTCTGTCGTCGAAGTCCCATTCGCATCCCAGCAGCGCTCGATTGCTTCCTTCATCTTCTGCGCATTCTCTCTCTTCTTCGCGCCATCCTCACCGAAGGCCCGGTCGAGCACCTCATGCGCTTCTGCACGAGCCGCTTCGATGGTGCCTACAGGCGTCTTGCCCAAGCGGAAGATTGGCTTGAGCCCGTTCCCGCTGCGCACCTCAAGCAGCTCGTAGGCAACGTTGAGGTTTGCGGTGAGGTGCACGGCATTCGAGGGCTGTTCGGCGGATAAGGGCCAGCAGATCCTAATGTGCATGCGATCAGTACATGTCCCGCTTAATTGATGCACAACAGTTTACATGGGCACACCGCAAGTGAGCGCCTCCATCACACCATTGAGGCCCGCATGCGTCAGGAACCAACCTGTCGCCTGAGCGACGTCCAAACATCAAATTATAAACTTCTCAGGCTGAGCAGTAACACAGAGACGTACCGGGTGGCTTAGGATCGTCTGCTGAGGGGTCCAGGGTGCCAAGAGGCCGAGCCCGAATTTCTTGATCTTCTCTTTCACAGCGTCTGGCACCACGGCAAAGGGGGACGCTTGACTCATGATCTGCGCAACTTAATGGTCAGTCTCAGAATGGTTGCACTCCAGAAAAAGCGCGTACAAAGGGTATCTTTTTCTCCATTAGTACATCAAGCACCTCCCACACTTTATTCGCATCGGTGGGCCACCAGACAGAGCCGAACGACCACTTAATACCGCAGATTAGTTTGTATGCAGGATGAAGAGGCGATTCAGGTTTTGCGTACGTAGACAAGGGACTGTGGCCCGTGGCTCTTCAGTACGGAATCCAGAAATTCGTGGATTTCTGCCCCTTTGTCTGATTGCTTCAGGTCATTGTCAACTGCAAGTGTTCCGGAAGGGACGAGCGGCCCAAATGAATACATGTTGCGATTCGATGCGGCGCACATCTGGCGAACGGCAGCGAGCGCTTCGGGCTCGTAACATTCGGGGAGCGAGTGGACAATGCCGTCTGACTCAGTGAAGCAGCTGGGCATTGAAGTGAATAGCTGAACCACTAAGCCAGAACCAGGGAGCGACTTACTCATACGCCTTGACGAATATAATTCCCATCTGGATGGTAGCCGGCATCTGTATAGGCACGATTCAGTGAAGAACAAACCTCCAGTCATCGAGTACAGTACATACCTCTTGCGGGGACACATACTCATGATCGTACATGGGCGGCAATCCTGGAACACGCACGACTTCTCCACGGGGACCGTGGATCAGCTAATGCATCGTCAATGTCTCACACAACCCGGCACAGAATCTGGGAGCCTTACCTCCATGGCGACCTCGTTGAGATCCCGGCCTGTCCGACTGACTTCTTCTTTGACTTGGACGTACCTGTCCGACTTGCCGCCCATATGCGTGGGCCCGAACCCAGGTATGATCGAGGACGCCGCTCCGGAGTACCAGGTGAATACCTTGACTGGCTTCGTGCTGAGGCTCCGTATGGTTCGCAACGGGTCGACGGCGAAGAACTAGAGACGCGTAGCGGGAGAGTCCAGCAAACCGAATGAGTAATGCACAAACGGTAGCTCTAGGAAGAGGGTACATACGTCAACCAGCGCGATATCAGGAGCCGGGGCTGCATCATATTCCACATTGGTGTGCTTGCAAGTCACGGGTTTGCCCGCGACGAGTTCTGCGTATGCCTCAGCGAATTGAGCGTCGACCGCTTGCGTGTTAACGGGATCCGGAGTATCCGGGCGTAGAGCGATAACTCTGAGTCAATATCAGATATGGCAAGTAAGACGCCAAGCTGAGACGGACCGGACAAGGCGACTGAGATGAGCTTCGTTCGCCTCAAAGCTCCTACCAAGCTCATTCTTGACACGATCATACAAGCTGTGAATGATGAAGAATGTGATGTAGGTAGGCCTGATTCTGAGAATCCTGGCCGACAGGTTGCAGAGTGGCCGAGTATGCCCTACGGAAGACAGAGCAAAGTAAATGTGCCGACTCTGGTGGATAGCCTCGAAGACTCGCACCCCATGCCTCGTAAGTTTGAAACACGATGTGGCTAGAGGGCTGCAGGTCCGAGTCGGGAGACATGGTGATGTCCCAGCTGAGAAGAGAACGACTGTCGAGCAGCGGGATAGAAGCGACCCTTCATATATCTCAGCGAGCACAGTCCGAATGGATGCATCAGGCACACAAAGCATCAATCAGAACCTACCCTGACCCATGTAGTCGTGTGAAGAATATGTATGTGCTGTGCAATAAGGTGTGGTAGACTGACATTAGGCGGCGCACATTGGAATTGGCGCAGTACGCATCTGTGATTCGTTGATAAGGAGCACAAGTAAGGCTACATAGCACAGCCAATAGCCAGAGCTCATCACGGCGTAGTTATCCTCATGTTTGATGCGAGCACGGCGGCGGTGTAGAGCATGTCAGGAAACGCTCAGGATGCGGAATTCGGGACATATTATCCCATGGTCACCTGTTCCTTCCATTCTAGGCAGTCCCCCTTCTCTTATCGCGCAAGGTTAAGGGTCCCAATCCAAGTCCCGTGAACAGGCGCCCGCGTTCACACCCGCGTTCGCGCGCGCCGCGCGCCGTTTGGCGCCGTGTTCACGTTTCGGGCGCCCGCCGTTCACAAAACTTGGCGCAGCCGCCGGGCCCGTTCACGGATTCGGGCGACAAGTAGGTGCGCCGTTCACAGATTCGCGCCGCGCGTTCACGGTTTCGTTCACAGGTTCTGGCGGGGGCGCCTCGCACTTGTCGCTAGGCGCCCAAACCTTGTCGCCTCGGCGCCTGCTGTCGCCCGCGCCGACAGCAACCAGCAACACAGCAACAACCACCTCCACTCGCAGCGCAGCGCACACACGGACAAGGACGG
>KV722590.1:0-39687 GCA_001687445.1 Obba rivulosa
TCAGTCTTGTACCACCTATGCATCTTTTTCCGCTCGCTATCCGCAGGGTACTAGTAGTCGACCTGGTCACTTCTCGAATTTTTGCTGTGCCATTCTGGTTCAAGCTATTCAGACCGATCTTAATATATCTCAGCTCTGTCACTATTCCCCCGCATATGCAGGCGATGCAAGGACCAGATGTATCCCACGGACGATAACGTCTTTAAAATGTGTTCACCATCTACTCGGGAATCCTCTAGAAGCGCTTCGCACTGTTCGAAGCGCGCAATAGTGCTGGTCCACGTCGCTGCTAATTCTATAAGCTGCTGTGTCAGGACAATGAGAAGGCGAGGGCGGAGACTTACTGAAAAGCAGGGCATATTGGAGAGACTTTTCGACGGCGCGAAGGACTCGCTGCACATAGACGCGATCCTCGTACAATTCGAACTACGAGAGCAACATGTCTAGCTACGTGTTCGCCGAGACCGGGCTCGCGGGTGCGGGCAGACCCGTAACGAGCGGGAAGTACATCGCGCTGACAATGGCGAGATGCCGGCGCGAGCTGTGGTACGGGTCGTACGCCGTCGGCGACGGCGTGTCGTGCATGATCTTCTGCGAGATCGACCTGCCCGCCGCGAGGCCGGAGGCGGCACTAGCGGGACCCTGCCCCACTCCAGGGAGGAGCCATGGCCGCTTGAGGTCGACGCGCACCCAGGGACACTGTTGCAGTCTGCAAGCATCGGGTCAGGGAGACCCAACAGCAGTAGAACGCACACGACATACCACTGAGCAGTTTTCTGTCCTCCAGCTGCCGTCCGTTGAAGGTACGCACGCTCCACTGCATACTGCAGAGCACGTTGGCGCGCGAGGTCTGCTGGAGGACGTTACTAAACAGTAAATCGAGATAAGCATGGGAGGACGTACCTCTCTCCCAGTAACCTGACCCCTGACCCTGACCAAGGGACATTTAGCCTGCTCGACACCATACATACAGCCCTTTCCCTCATGACTGCGTCTCCTCGCGATATACGATGTTCTTAGCAGTGAGATTGGCCTAGCGCATGTACCGCAGCCCGTCCTGGATCGTCGCCAGTCCGCGCCTCCAGAGCTTTATATGCGGTATACAATCTTCTCCGCGCTGATGTTGGCCTCGCCCATATACTGCAGTTCGTCCGGGATTGCCGTGAGGCCTCCCCTCCAGAAATTGATCTCCTTCGGCTGATCTTTCCCCCCTTGACGGGCCAGATAGTCTGCGCAGAAACGCGGCGATGTGCGCGTGTCCTTGGGCAAGAAGAGGTAATGTGACCCACGCAGGCCGAAAGCCCACCCAAGAAAAGTGTAGATGAGCGTGTCTGAGAAGATATCAAGAATGGAACCATGCGACCGACTTCGACGACGTCCCGGACCTTCGCCTCCGGGACGGGTGTAAATACGAGTACAACACGACCTATACAGACATGATCTGGGAGTCCAGTTCAGGCCAGTCGTACCAAAGTCCGCCTTGTTCGCGTGCGATGTCGTCCGTCGCGGCCTTGAACTTCTGCACGACTTCCGGGTCGAGGTAGTCGAACACGGCGTCGGCTCTAACGATTTGATAAGCTCGAAGTTGAGCGGAGAGGCGGCCGTGATGACTGTAGCCAGAGAGGTGCGCAAGCTGGCAGGCGGGAGCGCATTAGGAAAATATTGGTTCTGCTTGTGCCTTGACGCCTTTCGCGTCGCCTTTTGGCGCTTTCTCGGCTTTGCTGAGCGTGAAAGGCTGCGACAGCCGCCAGCAAGCCGTAAAAGGCTCGAAAAGAACGCCAAGTGGAATCAATATTGTCCTGATACTGGACGGCGTACGGGCCACGCAGGCTGTGAGATGGCACGGATAAGAGTGAGCGGAGAGGGAATTGACTGGAATTGAGGACTAACTGCCGCCATAGTTATAGACCCAATGCTCCCCGCTGAGTTTCTCGGGCGGTGCGACGAGCCCAAGACGCGTCGGGTGGTACAGCCTTCGATGATAAAGCCGCCAGCCCTCGGTTCGTGTCCCCACATTCCGATAGCATCGGATGGATGCCCGATACCAATCTTGCTTCCACCGCTATTGATAGACCCGATGTCGCTGATCAAGAGTTCGGCATCAGACGCGTTCGTAGCCTACCCTCCTCGGCTACGCTGTGGTCCCTTATGCGCAGTGTCGGGCACTCGGGACCTATCGTAGCCCACACCTAGCATCTTCTTCGGAATATATTGCACACTTTTACAGGTTACGAAATCACGACTGGGTGCAGACCCCCTTTCTTAGTCAAGCAGAGGAAATGGCATCTCATCATCTAATTGTTCGTACCCTAGACCTGTGACAACGAAGTTCGGACAAGACTATATCGCCATCATGAATGCACGACAGTTAACTCCATCAGCTGTCTGTTACATCAATCGCAAAACTTCCGTGGATCCCTGAGCGTACGTCTTGAGTGTGTGCGGTTAAAACAGCGTTCGAGCGAGCACGACGAGCTGCGGCTTTAGTGAGTCCCGAGAACCAGAGACTGCTGCGGCTGTTGAGTTCAGAGGGTGAGTCGGTCTCGCTGAACGAGAACTTACTTTGAAAGTCCGGCGATGTCCGACGATTCAAGCCCCCTCTTGTGATCTCGATTTGCGACCAGCCTGTACAACTATCCTAGCTTGCGTGACGAGGACACCCATCCCTATTGTAGACATACTACCATCACTCACGATGGACGCATTGTGGGCTTGGTACTCCCTGATCTCAGAGTCTATACGGCAATCGTCCTCGCCAGTGTCGCCTGTCTCGCGGCTGTCATCATTGATGTAGTCTGCCGGCCATGCTGCGGTAGTAGTTTCGTCGTATACGTCTCGGCCGAAGTCGAGGTCCTCGCCCATGTTGTCCACAAACACATCGCTGAAGCTGCGGCGCGAGCGCCGCTGGTGGGCTTGACTGTCGCCTTGCGAGTGTGTGAAGGAGAGACTGGACGCATCAAGGCTCTGATTGACAGGGGGGGCTGCGACTTGGCGGAGGTCCAGAAGGAAATGGGTAATCAGACTCGAAGAAAGCCTGGCGCAGCTTCAGTGTACCGTAAATGCCAAAGCTGGATCACCTACGGGGTAGTGAGGTAGTCCACCGCATAGGGAAAGATCTTATCTAGACTGAGATACTCTAGTGAAGAATTAGACAGGAAAAGACGGACTTTGCTACTATTTCCGATAATGGATAAGATGTTGAGCAACAGGAGTATTCTACGTATAGCCGCTACATTGAGAGACCCGTCCAGATAGAAGACGGGTCACCTACGTAAAATATGACGTCCCTGTAGTGAGGAAGACATTATATTTAGTGGACGGTGAGCAGGACGGGATAGTGCTCACCATCCTTGAGTAACAATGCCGTCACAGGTGTCTGTATATTGTTACGCACAGCCTCCCGATGGGTCGCGTACGTTTTCGTCCACGTTACAAGCAGAACAAGAGCATCTGCTGCAATCACGCACATCCTGGTGCCGATGGCAACTGATAAGATGTGAGTAGGCTTGCTGGTTAGTTATCACCGCAGGCAAACTTACATCTGGATGGCGCAAGTGAGTTCATTATAAAGAACCATTTCCGGGGCTACTCACGCCGTGTTTGTAGAGTGGGATAGATGTGATCCCCAGATACATTCGTTCCTATACACCTCGAACCAAGGTACCGCGAAGTCGGCATACTATCAATATTACACATTGCTTAGCAAAACAAGGCTTAGACCACGGAATGATACAAAAGGTAGACACACCGAATTTACCACCACCGGAGCCAGATTCAGCAGGGATACAGCCGAAGCGAGCCACCAGATCCTGCCGCTAATGGCATACATCCGGATGCCAGAGAACACTGTCATCAAATTGAGTGAAACGCCCCGACTCCTGGCTTGAGGTCCTCACCTGCCCAGATCATGTATAAGAGAAAGATCATGATGTTGTTGAAGTAGATAAACCCATTGCAGCTGGTTAGCCCGATAGTTCAGAGATAGCCGGCCCAGTTCCGTAAACCGCGAGCATGCATACCTCTGTATCATAGGGCGGTTGGAACGATACACCGTGCTCGCAAAGTGGCTTCGGCGTACTCACTAGTGGTCTGTCCAGAATAAGGTACACTCCTAGAAAGTTTCTCATCGCCCAAATGAATGTGAACCACCGGTTCAAGAAAAAGAGCAGCGTGACACTGCTCCATTTTCGTCCCCAGATGAGCTCGACTTCGTGCGGCAGGGTGGCTACATGTTTGTGAAGCACAAATGCTGCAAAGCGTGGAGCCGTTAGGAAGACAGCATAATCTAACCGCTACGACGCACTGGAAGACGCTGCGGCTACACAGTTCTGGATCCAGCTGCACGGAGATATGAGTAGATGTGACAACGTCGCAGGGGCTCACTCACTTGCTCTGTAAAATCCGAAGACCCTCATATGTGAGCGGTGAACCGTTTGGAGCCATATCTACGAAACCCTCGAGATTTTCAACTGATGTCGTGAGAGACGATATGAATACTAGCCCCTACACCTTCTGGCTACCTTAAATAGCATTCCTTCCTATCGCTGGAGCCAGGTGATACCCGATGCATTGGCACTGGCAGTTGGCAGTGGCCTGGGACTCCAGTTCAGAGCTGTGATATCGAGACATGACACCCATGTGATGCAAACTTTGCAAATCCATGGGAACGACATCAATCTATTGGATCGCATTCGCCTCCAGTAAACACGTGATGAAGTTGGATTGTCACAAACTGACATTTTCCTGATGCAAAGCGTATCATATCAAGAGATTATCTCCTCCAAGCTGCGGCATCCGACCACGGACAGCACTAGGACACAAACTTCCATATCAAGATGGCCGTTGAAGTTGGAGATCAGACTTTTCCATGGAGGTCGCGTTCATCATCGCAGGAGGCAGCGCGATAGGCTTGGCCTCCGGCTACAATGAGGTCCCTTTGCACATGTCGGACACTTGGAAGAGGACAGTGAGCGAAGATTGATCCAGACCACGTGGAGAGACGAGGGCGCGGGAAGGCAGGGGTGACGTAGGCGATGGAGAAAAAGCGCAGTGGGTGTATTTGGCGAGAGGCACAGGCGTCGTTCAGTGCACTGGAAACCAGTCGGAAATAGAAAGATGGCAGGGAATGCTATACGGAGAGACGAACAGCTCGTAGCCAGCGAACTGCGGGTCGAAGCCAAAGGAAAAGTCGCGGGATGGAAGTAGAGGTAAGGAAGCACAGCACCACCCATGTCCTGACACTGTGTGCTACATCGACGGAGAGAGAAAACATCTACAGAAGCGCTACTTCTCAGGAAAGGAAAGACAGGACAAGTAGAGCAAAGGTAATGAAGTTCAGGTATGGACCGCTAATTTCCGGGTAACCCGCCAATATCACGTATGTCTGTCGTTCCCTATGCAAAGCTACACTGATACACGGATACAAACAGGCATCCATATGCATTCGGCTGCCTTCCGGGCGAATGGCCAACTTGTGCGGCTGCTGAGAATAACAACTGACACGGATTATGAGCTTGTTCTGTGCTCTCAGTGCGAGCGTCCATACTATCCTTGGTTTGATCCTGCGAAAACACTTATGGGACATACACAACAACTGATGGGCAAAACGCTTCCCGGAGATACTTCTTAAACTCGTTCTGCATATCTCGGAAGAACCTGGTCGACGAGTCTGTGACGGCCTCGCGGTTGTCCTTGTTGTATGTGGAGGGTAGACCGACTCTTCCTCGCATCTCTGTACGTCCATATTCCACTCACCTTTCTACAACGTTGAGTTCATCGCACGCGAATCGCTTCAGGCCTCGGTGCCCTTTCTCACACTGCATGCGGTGGCATTTTCGGTCTGGGTGCGGCGGCGCGGTCGTGTGCTCACGGTAGAAGCCGTGACCGCTTGCAACGCGGAAGCAACTTGGGTTGAGCGTTGAGCACTTGAGCAGTTGAACATTTGCCGTGCTACAGTCACGAGACTCGCTGTAAGTCTCGAGAAGGGCGGCTAATCTGAGAGGCGACGGCGACACTGGGCGTGCGGGACATGGTAGACTGATGAGGGTTGGTCAGTTTCGAGACTGGAGTGTATACGCAGCGAACTGGCTGGGATGTGTATGGCGCAGCAGTTTCACAGAGGCATCAAAAGATAGAGATACGGCAGCGAAGGGTGGAACGCGACGCGTCATCGCCGTCCGCCCGCATCAGGTAACGTGCCTGCCTAATGCGGCGCTCGATCTGATCGGCCTTCGATCGGGATCTAGCCTTCAGCATGTCGCGGCCGCGCGCTGCGGATCCCTCCCGACTTCCTTCATGTTCTAGGCGCATATGTTGAACGCCAGCTGATCGCTCTTATGTAACCTGTACATCTTTTCTCGCTCGCTGTCCTTCCAGAATATTTGCTGGATCATTCTGGTTCTAGCTCGTCAGACTGATCTCAATATATTTCGTCTCCAGCACTGTTCTCCGGTACATGCAGGCAATATTGCGAACAGCCAGCGGTATCCCGCGGACGACAACACTTTTACAGTGCGCTTATTATGCACTCGGGAATTTTTGAGCTCTTCGCACTGTTTGACACGCGTGCATTGATAGTACTAGTTGACAGCGTGGCTAGTTCTATATACTGCGGTGTCAGGATGAGCAGATGGGGGTAGAAACCCACCAACAAATACGACACATTAGCGAGCCCCTTTGACGAAGCAAGGGTCGCGCTCCATAAGGATGCCATGGGGGACGTGGTCCTCGCATGATTCGAACTACGAGAGCTTGACGTCCAGGTACATGCTCGCCAAGACCGGGCGCGCGGGTGCGGGCAGGTCCATAATAAGTGGGGAGTGCGGTACATTGACGATCACGACGTGGAGGCTCGTGCTGCGGTCCGGGTCGTACGCCATCGGTGGCAGCGTGTCGCGCACGCTCTTCTGCGAGATCGTCCCACCCGTGGCGAGGCCAGAGACGACACTAGCAGTGCCTTTTCCCACATCATGAAGGGCCATGGTCGCTTGAGGTCGACAACACAACCAGGTACAACATCGTTCTCTGCAAGCATTGAGTAAGCGGGACCCAAGAGCAGCAAAATGTGCGCGACGTACCGCTGAGCAGTTGCCCGTCTTCCAGCTGCTGCCCGTCGAGCGTGGGCTTGCTGCACTGCATGTGGTAGGGCACGTTGGAGCACAAGCTCTCCGGCGGGACACTGAAGAGTCAGAGATCGCGCCCGCATTCTGCAGTGTCAACGACTGTGGTACGTCAAGGCCAAGTCAACAAGTGTAGTGAAGGAGAAGGAGAGGGGACGCACACTCCCAGTCCATCGGGTTCTGCACGATTGATGAGGATGTCGCCGTCTCCGATGGGAGGAACAGGGTACTCCTTCATCTACACATGCTTGCCCTGCTCGGAATCGTTTCGTACATCGGTATGCGATGAGCTGAGGTGGCGCCAGATAGTGTTGCTCCCAGGCATGCGCTCGTGCGAAGAGATCTTGGTGCGGGGCCCAGGGAGGAATGTGAGTCGGAGGCGAGAGGTTCACCACCACAGAGTATTCTCCCAAACTTCATCTCGGAGTCTCTGATGATTGTTTTGTCGCCATGCAGAACAATGTGACCAGCACCATAACTTGAGACCGTCCCAGATGTAAGTGAAGACTCGGAGGACGAGGACGACGGCGCGTCGACTCGACGCCGTCCGCTCGGACAGGCTCGTGACAGATCGGGCAGGCCGATCGCAGAACGCGCATGGCGCCACGCGGGCGCTGTTGTCCTTGCTACGACCAAGTACTGTGCTTCTCTGGACGGTTTGCTTCCTCCTCAGCCTCGCCACTAGCCAGACGCAGCCAGACTCTTCCGTCGCATAGTTCCAGAATTCCCCCGCTCGACTGTTCTTTTTCGAGGTCACGACTGTACGTCCCTCGCGCTATGTTGTACCGCATTTACTGGCAGACAACGGAGCCGACCGTGCACATCCAGACAACATCTTTACAGTGTGTTCATCATGCACTTCGACATCCTCAAGAAGCTCTTCGCACTGTTCGAGAAGGACTCGCTGAACACGGATGCCATGGGGGGCGTGCTGCTCGTGTAATTCAACCACGAGAGCTTGATGCAATGCCCAGGTACGTGCTCGTCGAGACCGGGCCACACTCAACATTACTCCTGACCGCAGAATTACACTTCACGCATTTTTAGGAATCCGTATTAATAACACGAGCACTATCACGAGGCTGGAGGACTGTCACTTCCAGGCGCACAAGCGCCAGCAAGAGCGCCTTGAACATAGTTTCATCGCCCACGTGTTAAACACGGTTCTTGCATGCTGTGTCAGTCTGTTTGGCCACATTGCCTTCGCGCCCTGCACGTCGACCATCACCATCGATAGAATCACAGATGGCTTCAACGACGCCATCGACCGCGGTGCAGGCATCCACTCACGGATTTGAACCTGGTCAGCAGTACGTGAATATTCAGAATGGTCTGCTCTTAGCGATGCTGATAAGACACAGTGACAGCATAAAGATGGCTATCAAGGGTCTTGTTGCATGTCAAATTCGCGGTTCCCGCTGCTCATTTGTGCCATAGCAATCGATGTCAATCCTAAATCGAAGGGGCTTCATCCGAAGTCTACCGTCAAACTCACCACAGGTGACACTTCTGAGCACAAGTTCTTTTACCGGAAGAAGTTTGGTGCATTGCGATGGGACTTGAAATCTCCGCGGTGCGTATGGCTGTATCGATGTCTCCCGGCCGTTTTCCAAGTTACGCGGTATTTTAGCGAAATCCTGCCTGGAACACCGTTTGAGATCGAGTGGAGAACCGCGGGAAGTTCGAAACCCTTTATCGTAATAACATTGCACTACGACGATCTCATAGAGAGAATGGAGATTGGAACGAGTAACGTAGCCGGTAAGTGTGCTCCCACTTGGATCGTATTCCTAGACCCACACGTGTTTAGAGCACAAATACGAATGCGATTACGAGCACGCGAGAGTTACTGTTATCTTCAGGTCGATGACAGTAAGTCTAATCGAGCATCGATACTCTCTATTGAGACTCATGACCTGAAGCCTGATATCCGACCGGATGGCATGAAGAAAATTTGTGATGTTGCTAGTAGACGCAAAAGCATTCTTGATCGTCTTGGAAAGTCAAAGGTTATCCTCGAGACTGTCAACGATTACGGAGGGGCGCTGGGATCCGTGAGTGATTTGCTCTTGCGCGAGCCCTTAGGACACGTTTTGAGAGAAGTTCAGTTGAATCCAGCACTTGGGTCTGTCATTGGCTGCGTTCAAGGGGTCTATGGGGTACAGATCGCTCTTTCTCTCACACTATCTTGATGGTTAACACCCATGCTCCCCTACAGATATTGAAAAAACAGGACGAAGAAAACGGCGACGTTCTGGACCTCGTTTCCGACATGTCTGACATAATCGGCTATATCTTCGACGTGAATCAATTCGCTACCATTGCACAGCTCAAGACGGTGATCGAGGAGATGAAAGGGCCAATGCAAGAGGCATCCCAGCTTGTCATGGAACGTGACCAACGAAGTCACTTCAGTATGTGTCCTTTGTTTTACGTATGTATCTTTCCGCTGGTACTGATGTATTATCCAAAGAAGATGCAGTGTCTTTCCTTACATCGAATGACCGGCACAAGATCGATAACCTGAAGGCCAGGTTCAGACGCTTCAAGGAAAGATTTGACCGCGGTGTCAGCGTGCAAAGTGCTGAGAACATGGACATTATCAGAACACAAGTCGAGAAGTTCGGTGAGTCTATCCACGCCTCCTGATTCCCACCAAGAGCTAATGTTGCCATTCAGCATCGGCGCAGGAGGAATACATATACCTGCAGGAGCTCAATCCGGGTTACACCAAGTCGGACCCACCACGCTGTCTCGCTGGCACTCGGGAAGACATACTCTCGACGATTAGAGAATGGACAAATGACCCCAATTCCCCGAATATCCTATGGATTGCTGCGTATCCTGGAGCAGGGAAATCGACCATCGCATTTACCATTGCCGCAGAGCTTGAGCGGTCGCATCGTATGGGCGCTATCTTCGCCTTTGATCGCAAAGCTGGGACCAGCCCATCCGTACTCTGGCGCTATATCGCTTTCGCCCTTACCCGAGAGTACCCCAACTGTAGGGATCATATCGTCGCGACGCTGAAAGGGAATCCCTCCATTCTTACGAACATGACGGCTACCGAAATATTCCATAAGTTCGTCGCTGACCCACTTCAGCAGTGGAATACGTCATCTGCGATTATCCCACGCAACAGACTTCCGGTTCTTATTATCGAGGCTTTGGATGAATGCGGTGGTCTTGGAGGGTCGAGCAGCCGAGATCGCAAGGATATTCTCTCCCACATTGCAGAATGGACCAACCTGTCCCCTCACCTCAAGCTTATCATCACCAGTCGTGCCGAGGACGACATCGAGAACGCCTTCTTGAGAATACCTCACAAGGCTCTCAGTATCGGCACGGCAGATGCCGTTAGTCCCCAGTCGACTCGAGATATACAACAGTATATCGAACATAGGTTCAAGGAAATTGCGACAGATCGCCCGTATTTGCCACCCTGCTGGCCTGGGAAGACCGTGGTGGACGATCTCACAAGCCGCGCGTCAGGTGTTTTCATCTGGGCGGCTACTGCTCTCAGCTACATCGAAGGCTTTCCATGCGACAAACGGTTGAACGACGTGCAAGGCGGTACATTACCTTCTGGAGATGTGCATGCTCTGTATCGGCGACTCCTTGCCAAGTCGTTTTCGAAGTGGAGCGATACGGAACTCGCGCACTTCGTTAAGCTAGTTGGTGCGATCGTTGTTACCCAGATCTCCCTCACTCCGGCAGAATTCGGATGTCTTCTGGGTATGGAGGAGGCTACAGTAGGAAACATCTGCAATAGGCTTCGGCCTGTGCTGGCAGTCGGAAATACACTTCGATTTGCACACCCGTCGTTCGTCGATTTCTTACTCGGTCACACGACCCATTCCACCGACGACTCCGTCAATGACGAGTGGTCGTGCCCTGAGGCCTTTCGCATCGACCCCGCGGTAGCCCACCGTCACTTAACCGAGTCGATGTTTCCGCTCATGAACGAAAGACTCTGCTTCAACATCTGCAACATCGAGTCTTCGTTCGTGCGCAATGCGGCGCTTCCCCAATCTCAGGTAGAGAAGGCCATCGACCGTCCACTTTCATATGCATGCCGGTTCTGGGGATTTCATGTGGAGCAAACTCGGCATGATGCAAATCTGGCATCATCGCATGTGTCCACCTTCCTGCAGGAGAAGTTGCTATTTTGGCTGGAAGCTGTTGGAGTTCTTGGTGCAGTGAATGTTGCTGCTGCAGCATTAGCTCGTCTTATTGAGCACACGGTGAGTACATGGTTGGTCATGCAGTTTACAGGGCTAATTTACGGAATCCGTACTTTTTGGGGCGTACAAAAACAGGCTGTTGAAGCGGATATCAGCATTCTCAAAGATGCTCTCAAATTCGTACAGTATTTTGCGCCAGCTATTGCAGAAAGTGCACCCCACATCTACGTTTCGTGCCTGCCATTTGCTCCAAGGTCGTCTGGTACTGCAAATTGTTATGCACTGAAATTTAGGAATACAATATCTCTTCAGCGGGGCCGACTGCAAGACTGGCCTGCGGAGCAAACTGTTATACGCGGGCACGACAGCTCAGTGTTTTGTGTCGCGTTCTCGCCTGATGGCAAGCGAGTTATTTCTGGGTCGGAGGACAGGACGATACGGATTTGGGATGCGGAGACGGGACGGACAATGACAGGGCCGTTCAACGGGCACAGGGATCGGGTTTGCTCTGTCGCATGCTCGCCTGATGGCAAGCGAGTCGTCTCTGGCTCTTCGGACAAGACAATACGGATCTGGGATGCAGAAACGGGACGGACGGTGGTCGGACCACTGAACGGGCATGAAGGGTCCACCACCTCTGTCGCATTCTCGCCTGATGGCAAACGGGTCGTCTCTGGCTCTTTCGACAAGACAATACGGATCTGAGATGCAGAGACGGGACGGATAATTGCAGGACCATTCATTGGGCATAAAAATTTCGTCAACTGTGTTGCATTCTCGTCTGATGGCAAGCGAGTCATCTCGGGCTCGTCGGATAAGACGATACGGATCTGGGATGCAGAGACAGGGCGGACAATGACAGGGCCATTCAACGTGCACGAGGATCCAGTCTACTCCGTCGCATTCTCGCCTGATGGCAAGCTAATCGTCTCGAGCTCGTGCTCACCGGTCAGGGCAATACAGATATGCGATGCAGAGACAGGACATACAATGGCAGGGCCATTCAACGGGCACGACTGTTCGGTGCACTCTGTCGCATTCTCGCCTGACGGTAAGCGAGTCGTCTCGGGTTCATCGGACAAGACAATACGGATCTGGGATGCAGAGACAGGACATGCAACAGCAGGGCCATTCAATGGGCACGAGCATCCGATCTACTGCGTCGCATTCTCACCTGATGGCAAGCGAGTCGTCTCAGGCTCATCAGATGACACAATACGGATCTGGGATGCGGAGGTGGGACGAACGACGGCAGGGTCATTCCACGGGCATGAAAGTTCGGTCTACTCTGTCGCATTCTCGCCTGACGGTAAGCTAGTCGTCTCTGGCTCGTCAGACGAGACGATACGGATCTGGGATGCAGAGACAGGACGGACAATGGCAGGGCCATTCAGCGCGCATAATGATCCGGTCACCTCGGTCGCATTCTCGCCTGATGGCAAGCGAGTCGTCTCTGGCTCGTGGGACAGGACGGTACGGATCTGGGATGCAGAGACGGGACGGACAGTTGCAGGGCCATTCATCGGGCACGAGGATCCGGTCACCTCTGTCACGTTCTCGCCCGATGGCAAGCGGGTTGCCTCTGGCTCGCGGGACAATACAATACGGATTTGGGATGCGGAGATGGGACGAATAATGTCAGGGCCATTTAACGGGCACAAGGATGAGGTGAACCTTGTCGCATTCTCGCCTGATGGCGAGCGGATCGTTTCTGCCTCGTCGGACAAGACAATACGGATCTGGAATGCACGAACGGAACAAAGTATGGCCGGGCCACTCACCGGGCATCAAGATAATGTGAGCACTGTCTTATTTTCGTCATCTCAGGCTTTGGTGACAAGACGATCCTACAGATCCCACCTGCAGAGGACCATTTTCAGCTTTCCTGCCTTAAATTCACTGACCAATCTGTCGTCGATCAGCATGGGTGGATGAGGGGCCCAGACAATCAACTGCTGTTCTGGGTACCGAGCCTCCATCGTCTGTCGCTTCACCGGCCAAGTAATGTCGCTGTCATCGGGCACAATGAGACGCGACTTGACTTTTCCAAGGCCGTGATTGGTCGCAATTGGGCCCGCTGTTATACTCCTTAGCCACATAATAAGTGGCCAAAATACAGGTCGTAGTCAATGTTCTTACGCCGTATGGCGCCATACCCCGTAGTGTATCAAGCGGCAGCTTTTATCATACGTCCAATACCGGTCTTCTGTGCGGCCTCTACCGATGTGGCTCAGTACGATACGTCTCTAATCTTCCCGTGTCTCATCGAACGTATATACGATCAGACTCATGTGAACGGAATGTTCGATGGTTATCAAACGGGTCATGGGCGGGGTGGAACTGTGCGTAATGCATAACTACAGCCAGATTTTGTGTTGCATGCGATGGCAGCAAAACGGTATGTAGCAGGAAGGGGATGAGCAAAAGGCGCACGTCAGTGACACGGGGCGGACGTGACATGACGTGATAGTTGCTGTACGCACAAGTCTGGAATTCCAACAAAGGTAGCGGGCGAACATGCTGGTTATCTGTCTCGCGCGGTCGACCTTCAATGGGTGCCGAGGATACTCCTGAGTCACTGTTGTCAATGTGGGGGCTCAGCGAGGGATGCTCGGTGTCGATCATGGTGTATTCGGCTTTTCCGATAGGGAAAGTATGCTTTGGGTAGGTTGACTCAGCGCATACGCTCCAACTGCTCGTGATAGGATGCTCAGTGATAGTCTCCGGTACCCATCATGTTTTACATTTGTCACATCCCATTGGTATCTAATATTATGTTTGATACTTACCATACTTCCACCTCGACATACGCGACAGACACGTCCAGCAACAAACCAGAGACACTCCTCAGCGAAGCGCTGCACAGCTAGACAGTAGCAAGGACTTTAAGCTGGCAGCTCTGATCTACTGGTGTTGCTGTCGGCACGGAGAGCGCAGCGGGGATCCAGGCGCTTTCTTCCATCTGTCTCTTCTCCAGCATAGATTTCTTCCTTCTTAACTGGACAAAGTCGAGGATCTCAGGGTCGGGAAGAACGCGCGAGCCGTGGTCGCGCTCACAATCCCAAGCAAGTGCGCAGTCGTCGCTCTGCGGGACCTCACACCGATTAATATGGACGAGGTACTGCTGTGTTTGTTTGTGGACACGCGCACCGGGCTAATGCGCCATTCCCGCACGCGCGCACGATCGTCGGGGACAAGGCGCGTTCGCCAGTAGCAGACGTGTTCAAGCGCACGACTCGCAGCGACATGTGTTGCGTCGACCACGAGGACCTGCACGGTGCCGAGGGCGTCAACCTCGTTGGTGGGAAGAACAGGTGCTGTTGAGTGCGCTGTTAACCAGACAGGAGTGAACAAGATGGTAGGGAATGCTGTACGGAAAGTGAAACAGCTTGTAGCCAGCGAACTGGGGTCGAAGACAAAGGAACAGAGAAGGATGAAAGTACTTGGAGGTGAGGAAGCACAGACGGTGGCAAATCTCCATAGAAGAACAAAAAATGGCCAACGCCAGGATCGAACTGACGACCTTGGCATAACACCTTCAATCATGCTCGGGATATTAGTACCACGCTCTAACCAACTGAGCTAGTCGGCCACACCATCATGATGAGTAAGTATATACTTGTGAGGGAGACATTACAGGCTGCCTCCTCTGGTCTGCAGCGACCACTTTCGAGGAGCTCGCTGCGACTCGGGCTCGATACGTGCCTGCCGTCTCCCCTCCTCCGGGCCCAAAATGTTCTTCATCGTGCGTCCCTGGCCCTCCTCCGCTCACCCTCCACGCTAACGCCGTCCCCAGAAAGAGCTCTCGCACACGATCCTGCTGCACCCGTCGTACTTCGGGCCGCGCATGCTGCAGTTCCTCGAGTCGAAGCTCTACTCGGACGTCGAGGGCACCTGCTCGGGCCAGTTCGGCTACATCATCGCCGTCGTCTCCATCCTCGACATCGGCAAGGGCATGGTCCTCCCCGGCTCCGGCCAGGCCGAGTTCGTCACCCGCTACCGCGCCATCGTCTTCAAGCCCTTCAAGGGCGAGGTCGTCGACGGCGTCGTCAACAACGTGAACAAGGTGCGCGCGTGCGGAGCGCGGCCGTAAGGGCGATAGCTGACGCGGAGTAGATGGGCTTCTTTGCAGACGTTGGGCCCTTGACGGTCTTCGTCTCGCACCAGGTGCGTCCGAGCCACAGCCGCTATGCTATACGCTCACCCGACGCGTCCTAGCTCATCCATCCAGACCTGAAGTTCGACCCCAACTCGAATCCACCCTCCTTCGCGTCCGAGGACCAGGTGTGCCCCACTGCCCGCCTCCCGTGTCCCGCACGCTCACCGCGCGCAGATCATCGAGAAGAACACCAAGATCCGCCTCAAAATCGTCGGCACGCGTGTCGACGCGACCGAAATCGTGCGTCCCCTCTCCTTCCGCTGTCTTTGTTTAACACGTCGCGCGCAGTTCGCCATTGGCACAATCAAAGAGGACCACCTCGGCGTCATCGAGTGACGCCTCTGCTCCTCCCTCCCGCGCCCAAGGACTTTCGCCCGTCTTGTCATCTGCACCGCTCTGTATCTGCTATCTGTATTCCCCCAGCATCGCTGGTTAACTTGTATTCTACTACTGACCTAGGGCTCACTTCACCTCGCTCTGCTGACGCCGCAGAGTTGGGGCTCATCGATTCACGAGCTAATACCGGACATTCGCACATGCAAATTGAGCGCGTTTACACGGTTGCACAACGTTGGAGGGCGCACCACTGGTGCATATAAAGCGCAGGCGTGCGAGACATTGTACCGGTGAGTGGAGTGCATCATTACCCTGCCAAAGCGCGCAAGCTGTGTCACGGTCTCCCTACTACGCATGGCTGCGTCAATGTTACCAGCCGACGTGTGTATACGTGACAGGCGTTGGTATGCAGCGGCAAGATCCTGAGAAACCAGGTACACCTGCGAGGGGGATTTCCTATGTCTCATTGTACAGTCTGCTTGGACGAAGTCCGCCCCGCTACATCTGCTACCGCTCGACTCCCAGAATGCAACGCACCAGGAATGTTGATGTCCAGCATGCATGCATGCATGCATGTATCTACTGCACATTAAGGAATACAGGAAATCCGAGTCCGACCCGGAGCACGAGCACAAAAGCAGACGGTTCGACGAAACGACAAGCTACTAGTATTCCGTTGCATAAATAGTCCCAGCACCTCCAATGCACGCCCTCCCCTTCCACGATCTCTGAATCTAGGCCCCTACTCCTCGTCCTCGAACCTGAGAATCTGCGCATCCTCGTCGACCGGGACCGTGCGGTAGCCCGTCCGCGGGCGCAAACCGAGCGACACCCCCTCGAACCGCTCCGCGACCCACTCCCACGCGATACCCGCGATCCCGAGCGCCGCCCACGGCACGCTCGCGAGCGTTGAGAGCACACCCGAGTCGGCGTCCTGGTACCTATTGTCGCCGCCAGGCAAGCGGATCGTTCTGCGCACGCTATTTTATCAGTACCGGTTCTCCAGCTCCGAGCACCATCGAAGAATAGATAACTCACCCTCTTGCCAGGCCGCTTCGGCGCCAGTACCAGTACCCGATGAGCGACGCGATCATGAACGGCACCGCGATGACCAGCATCCAGAAGAAGAACCCGTGGTGCTTGAGCCCCGGGCACGCATGCATGGCCCCGCGGTCCGGGCGGACGCCGCCGTCGCAGCTCGAGTATGGGATCTTGCGGTATGGCGTGCGCTCGAACCAGTACTCCTCCCCGTTGCGGCAGCTGTCGTCCGGCGGGAGCGGCTCCGTCCCAGGCACGAGCACACATTCACCTGCGTCGTTCCTGTAGTAGTTGAACTCGCTGTAGGCCGGAAGGGGAAACGAGGTCAGAGGGAAAGGTGCGAGAAAAAGATCAAGGATGCCTACCACTCAAAGTCCGACGCTGTGCAGCCGCAGCTGTTCACGACCTTCTCTTCGGCTTTTTCTTGGTTGCCCACCACGCAATTTGCCTCGCGTTTGCGGCGGTGGTACAACGTCTGTGAAACGTCTCAGCGAGCGCC
Source organism: Obba rivulosa (assembly GCA_001687445.1). Lineage (NCBI taxonomy): Eukaryota > Fungi > Basidiomycota > Agaricomycetes > Polyporales > Gelatoporiaceae > Obba > Obba rivulosa. Next base: position 17,335 of record KV722590.1, read on the forward strand.
TGCGTTAGCAGAAGGAATGCACTCGCCTGTCGGCCGAACAAACATTGTTCCGTGCGCTCCTCGCTTGGGCTCCAGAGCTCGAAGTCATCGTGTCCCGGATCCTCAATACTGAGTACGCCTGAGGATCAATATGTGAGCATGACAAAGTATACACACGACGAGAAATAGAAATACGCACATTGTTTACTTGTCAGTGCTGAGAAATCGACATGGATCGCAGCCGACACCGCTCGAGCACGGGGATAGAATCCCATGAGGATGAACCGCCGACTCGTGTCCGACGGTACAGTCACGATTGCCTTCACCCTGAACTTTTCATTGCTGAACTGATACTCGCGCCAGTGCAGACCCTCGTCCGTGCTGAACAGAACGTGGTCCGTGGGCTCCTCGTCGTTTGCCATCACGAGAATCGAGCCCGAGTCGCCGAACTCCCACAGGTGTGCGTCCTTGTGTACCTCCTCCCACGTGAAGCCCGCATCACGGCTCAGGAAGGTGTCGCTCTCCGCGTACGGCAAGAGCCGCTCGCCGACGTTTCCGACGGCCATGAGTAGCCCGGGCACGGAGGGCGTGCTGTAGGTCGCTCGTGCATCATAGCGTTCCGTGTATCCGTGGATATGCAGAGCACAGCCCTGTGTGGCATGGGAATTGGTATAGCCAGATGAAGGATGTCAGGATGGGACTTACAGTGTGGTCACAAGGATACCTGTTCCCTTGCGAATCGGACATGGGCGGAACAAGACGCTTCCAGGTACCACCTGCACAATAATCGTTCACAAAACTCAAATAAAGGGGCTTCGCTACTTACCATCGTTGTGGCTAATACGAGACTCAAGCTCCTTCCGCCCATTGATAGCAGCGTCACGAGGGTTCGCAACGACGTTCACAAGCGCAATACCGTCCAGGCCAATCATCTTCTCAAAGTCGACAAAGCCGGCGTCGTTGCGGTTGACGTTCTCGACGGACACACTGAAGTACGTCCCATTCGAGTTGGATTTGAGGATGTGACCCCACCACGGGTTTGGCGGCTCGGACGTGGTCAGGTGCAGGAAGACCGACTTTGTGCTCGACTCCAAAATGGTGTACGCCTATATCATCGTCAGATGGCTCTCACGCACAAAGAGAATATGCACTTGCATGCTGGTCAGGCTTCATTCCGGGAGGGAACAGGCCAGTCGCGAAGGTCCTCCCGTCGAGCGAGACTTGCAGATCCAGTGCCTGCCGCTGCGCTTGATACTATGACAACATCAGCAGGTTGTATTGTCGGAACTCGCCCACATACTTACCTCCGCAACAATGAGATACTCTGAGAACTTTGCAAAGCCGACGACATGGTCAAACAGCTTCGTGCGCGAATGGAAGTACTGGCGTCCGCTGATGAGCTCCAGCGGGTTCTCCAGGCCAAAGAACAGCTGCGAGCCCTGCTTATTCTTGTACGACTCGCAAATGATCTGCGTCGGGTCGACGAGTAGCTCGGCGTCGCGTGCCCACGCACAGTTGCGCACATACTTCTCGATGAAATTCCAATTGCGGCCGTTGTCGCGAGAGTAGAACGCCTCCACGTGACACTCGTTGCCGTAATTTGCGCAGTCGACGTCGCCCGTCCAGATGAGCAGATCGTGTTGCGTCGGGTGGAAGTGCAGGACTTGGCTCGTGAATGCGCTCGGCCCCGTCGGCACGTCCATTTTGTACCACGCCCGACCGGTGCTCGTCGTATAATAGAAATAGTTGCTGCTTGTGATGAGGTACGCACGGTCGCTGCTGAATTGGTGGTGGTAGAAGGCGACAAAGCGCTCATCAGGGAGGACTTGTTCCCATGTGTAGCCTTCGTTGCTTGACTGGAAGACACTGCCATCTTCTGTGCGAACGAGGATCGTCTGGAACACGGGTTAAATCGAAGTAAGAAAATAGTGGAACAAGCCCACCGTGGAATCTTTGAAGTACGCAAATTGCACAACGGACGTGGGGAATTCGAACTATCTCTGGGTATGAGAGTCTGCTAGAATATAGGCCCGTAATCACATACTGTTTGGTGAATGATTTCCCCCTCCTCCGGTTGAGCTGTCCACAATATTTTAGCATCGCAACACACGTCTACAGGGACAATGAACCTCACCTTGCGAGCATGGCTTGTCTATCGGCTCGTCCTTCGTCTCTCCTCTCTCCCTGTCGCACGTGTTGCCTGGGATCAGTCGATAGCCCGAAGACCCCTTGTACATCTGGTTAGGCTGGTCCGCCTTGCAGACGCCGGCTGGAATCGGCTCAGGTCCAATGGGGACGCATTTGTCGCCCTGCTTGATGTAATTGTAATCGCTAAGACGGACAGCTCAGCGGAAATCGCCAGGGTAACACCAAGACGAGCGCACCACTCGTAGTCCTCGTCCGTACACGGGCAGTTCTCCTCGTGCTCCACCGGCTCGAGGAACTTCTCTCCAACGTAGCAGTCCGCGTCGGCTTTGCGGCGCTTGTACCATTGCTAGCAAGCGGGGGGACAGGTCAACGCGTGCATCTCGGCCGTCGCACGCGACACACCTTGTGGCCCATGAGACACTCGTGGCTCGCCGACCGCGCGTACCACGGCTCAAAGTCGCTCTCCTGGCACTTGCGGGAGCGCGTCGGCGCGAAATCAAGGTACACCACGGCGTAGCGCCCGTCGCCCGTCTGGTCCTTCTTCGCGATCTGGCCGACGAGGAGGAACTTCTGCGACGTCGAGTCGTCCACCGTCGTGAGCACGCGCGCGCGCATCTTCACGCCGTAGTTGTACGTCTTCCACGTCCGTCCAAAGTCCGTCGAGTACTCCACGCTGTCGACGCCCTCCTCGTCGTTCACCACGACGATGACGCTCCCCGAGTCGCCAAACTCGTACTTGTGCGCGTCGGGCCGCGCGGACTGCCACGTGACTCCCGCGTCCGTGCTCAGGAACGTCTCGCTCTCCTCGTACGACGCGAGGTACGCCCCGATCGAGCCGACGCCCATCACCAGCCCCGGCGCGGGGCTCGAGAACACCCGCCCGAAGTTGTGCGGGAGTGTAACCGAATGCAGGTGCAGCGAGCACGTCTCGTCGCTCGGGTTGCACGCGATCCGCCTGCCGTCGCTGTCCAGCGCAGGCGGGCGCAGACGCGCCCACGAGCGCCCGTCGTCAAAGGTGATCCGCGTCTGGAGCTGCTTCGTCGCGCGGCGGCCCTCGACCTCCTCCGCGTTCGCGACGACGTTCGCGAGGCCGACGCCCTCGACGCCGTACAGGTTCTCGTAGTCGACGTAGCCCATGTCGTTGCGGTTGGTGTCCTTGAGGCTCTGCACGAAGAACGTGCCGTTCGAGTTGCTCACGAAGAGCGTGCCGATGCTCGCCTGCTCGTGCAGCAGCACGTCGACCGCGAGCGAGTGCGTCGTGCTCTCAACGACCGTGTACGCGTTCTCGTGCAGGCGCGCGCTCGATGCGTGCGGGAACTGCGCCTTGGCCCACGTCCGCGTGTCCACCGACACGTACAGCAGCATCTCGCCCGTGTTCCCAGGCGCGAGGTCCCGCAGCGCGACGACCGCGAACTTGCTCACGATCGCGAGCGCGACCACGCCCCGCGCGTTTTTCCCGATCCCCAGGTCCTCGACCTTGTTCTCCGACTGGAAAAAGTCCGTGCTGGAGAAGAGCCGGCTCGAGGAGAGCGTATGGATCCCCGTCGGGCTCTCGGTGTCGAAAGCGACGCAGTAGATGAGGTCCGGGTGCGCGTCGTGCTTGAAGTCCTTGCTGCTGTGTGCGAACTGGCAGCGGGACGTCTCGCTGAGCAGCATCTGCGGCTCGTCGCTAAACCCGTCTTTCGTGTACCATGTCTAAGTAACGGCGTGCGTTAGCATTGCAGTATAGTGTTAAATTGCAATCGGGTGTTAAACGTGAGGTGGGATGGACAATCATATCAGTGAAATGCAGAGTCAATCGGCGCCATGGCACTACGGCGGAAATAGCAACATAGGAGTTGGTGATAGGATGTCCTGCCGAACTACCGCCAAAGCCAACTTCGCGGTGAGCGTTTCACACTCGTCGGTAGTGCAGGCAGACGACGGGGTCGGATCTAGAACGCGTGCATGCACTGACTGCGCAGCACACGAGCCGTATGCTCGAACGAGTCGACTGTGCAGGTCTGAAGCACGCTGACAATTGATGCCAAGCTGTCCGTACTTGCCTACCCGTGCATCATTCCAGATACCTCGAGCGCGCTCTGGGGCGTGATCCTACCAGCAAGCAAGCCCAGCACGCACACACTCACCTCGTCATGGCACACGGCGCCCCATCCTCCCGAGCCGCGATCGCACTTTGTGCCCTGGTAGAGGATGTAGCCGTATTTTGTCGGGTCGGAGTGGAAGGAGAGAGGCTTGGAGACGAGCGCGGGCTGGAGGGGCATCTGGAAGGAGCGCCATGTCCTGCCGCGGTCGTCGGTGCGATAGTGCGTCGTGCCTTTTGTGAGCACGAATGCCTGGGGACAGAGATCAGCGCATACAGATGGCAGAGAAGACAGGACGGACGTAGTGGTTGTCGAAGGGGTGCTCTATGACCATCGCGGCTTCGCCTCTCGGGAGTCCGTCGGCGAGGTTCCACGACTTGCCCTCGTCCTGGGAGACGTGGACGTTCCCCTCCACGACATCGTAATAAATCACCGACTAGACGTGCAACGTGAGCTCGATTGTACACCACAAAGCGCAACATGACGCAGGACGTACAGCCGTTTCCTCGAAGAAGAACAGTCGAGCGGGGAGATTCTTGAAGTAGGTGACGGACGAGTCTGGCTGCGACTGGGCAGTGGCGAGGCCGAGGAGGGAGAGGAGGAAGCAGGCTGTCCAGAGCAGGACGGCAGTCCTATGGCTGGGAGCCATGGTTGTGTGAAGGCGAGTACGGTCCTCGCTGCGGAACACGCAGCGTGAGCACACGCTGTGCCGGAGCAGTCCTCCTCACGCCCGCGCGCTTCCTGTCCGTCCGCATCCCACTACCATCCATGGTTTCCCCCCTCACGGCGGCCGACTAGCTCAGTTGGTTAGAGCGTGGTACTAATACTCGTGAGTGTTATGCCAAGGTCGTCAGTTCGATCCTGGCGTTGGCCATGCCTTTTTCTCTTATGGCGAGTTCAGGGCCCAGCTTGCCCGGAAATCGTAGGCTCTTACACTCACCACCTTATTTTCCCGTCTCTCTCTTCTTGAAAAGGTTCTCTAGCATGTTGTTCACTTTATATCTACACAGCATACAGAGCAAGAACTCGATTGACACTATGTTTTTTGCTTCCAAATTGCGGCTCTAGCCTCTCCGTGTGGCTTTGACCCCAGTCTGCTGGCTGCAACCTGTAACAGCTCCACGACCATGGCTAGCATTCAATCCCTGCCATTGCTCACCTTCAAACTTTACTCCTGGCTGAATACAGGTGTATTAAACAACACCTATTTGCATTGTCCTACCGGTTGGTTACTAGAACCCCTTCGTTGAGCTCTGTAGGAAATTAAACAATGCCTACCGTTCCCACTAAACGCACCCTCCCACTAAATGCACCTGGTCTTTCTTCATCACCTGAGTCGTCCCGTGTTTATGCCCCTCGATGTGGCCTACTGGAGTACTCTTCCCTCGCCATCCTGTTTTGAGCTGTTCTATTACTTCCTATTATACTCAATTCTATTCACGCCCACCCTACAAGCCTCTAGGACCCCAACTGCCTTTTGCATTGCATATATCGTGCATGCTCAAAGCTAGCCCTATATACCCATAGCACATAAGGGAGTCCTCCAGGGTAGCTATATGGAAGAGTGGGCTGCTATTGTTACGAATGTCTACTCCTAAGAGTTTCACGTGGTAGTTACCCCTTAAGGCAAGGAAACGATAGTCAATATCTAAGCAAAGTCCTGGTTGCATCAATGTCCCCTATGTTGATGAGGTCCAACTTGCGCATAACGAGAAGATCAAGGAGATCTATCAAAGGTCCTTGATTGTGAGAGAGGAAAGAGTAAAGGAGGTTCTCGACCTTGTTCTACCTAAGAGTAGGGGTGAACAGAGGATCTTGAAGATCGGAAAAGTAGAGTAAAGGAAGGGGATTTATATAGTACAATGGCCAAAGCATATATGCACATATTAGTAAAACGGCCGCAGGTCAGGATCTGAGATATAAAGAACAGAGTAGGTACCCACCATAAACCAATAACTGTCCTTCCTGCCACCTCAGGTCATTGCCACCACCTCCCTTATCAGCCCTGATTCTGACAACTGCCTATTACTAGATAAGGGTTGGTTGTTACCGGATTAGTCCTCCTAGCGCATTCTAATCGCCATAATCGACACATTAGGTCCTATGATCATCAGGATGGATACTGACAGTAGTGAAATGTGTGACTTTGGGCATACAAGGTGTGAGTTCACACTAGTAGTGAGATGAAATTGTAACAGCTATCGCCTTCAGTACCAAACTTAGTTTGATTAGTGATATTGAGACTATTAATAAGTCATTGTGGTATTGAAAAGGCAGAAGGTGCCCAAAACAGTGCCTAATACAGAGCCTATTGCCACTGTCATTGGCCTTTAATATGCTCCATATCAGATCCCACCACAGTCACAAAGGTGGGATGTGGCAGAATTGTATCAGGGACCCTCAATATGGTTAGTCACAGCCTTTCATTACAATTTGTCTTAAATATATCAATTGCATCAGAATATTTTCTATGGAACTTATTGGGCTCTAAGTGTCACAGTTGTTTGAATTAGTGCCTAACCAGCACTAGAGTGGTGGCAGAAGAGTAGTATTTCATTATCAATAACAGTGACAAGTTAGCTGGTAGTGGCAGCCTAAGAGGCTCTAGGCAGGTCATATAACATAGCAGTTACATATGCACACATATGGAGGTGTTCCAGAGTCACAGGTCACAAGTCTAGGCTTGGCTGGGCATAGCTAGAGTCTGGAAGAGGCCTAGAAGCATGCAGAATGTGCTGGAAGATAATAGAAACCCCTGAAAGGTTTTGGAAGGGTCCAGCTTGGAGGAACCATATGGATATAGAGCTGGATGATGTCATAGCTTTACTGAATGACTCACCAGTAGCGCTGAATGAGTCATAGGGCTAGATAGTCAATAGGATAGAGTAGATTAGATAGCAGTACCTCTGGCACCAGTCTCTTGGAGACTGGGCCCTCATGTATATAAGCAGGTAGCTGAGGCAGGTGCTTCCCAGCTTCAATCTCATCACATTCTACTTAACTTGCTTTGACTATTGCTTAGGTTTTTATAGCCCTATTGCGCTGTTCCTAGTCTCCCCTTCAAGTCTTGCTATATAGACTATTAGTGAGTCTCTATTGCTGATAGTAGATAGGCACTTGCTGTGTATATTTGTGATACTAAGACAAAGATGATACAGTGTTAATATCTTCCAGATTACACTGATATGACGACTGAGACTTAGATCTATTTTCATGTGTCGTCCTGAATACACAATTAAGTTACATAACTATCCCGCTACTATTCTCTCCTCCTCCTAGATCTGGATTGTATATACAGAGTGGGCTGTAGCTGAGGCTATTAGTGTGCAAATTGCAATAAATGGCATATATTCATATACCATTCAAGACTAAGTATTTTGACTGAGCTAGATCACGGCTTGCACATATATTTGAGCCAGTCCGAGTGGCCTGCATAGCATCGATCTTCCTCATCAGTCAATCAGAGCATACAGACAATTAATAAGCATGCATTATAATATTGCACACAATGTTCCAGGCATCAATATCAGAGAATAATCTGATCTAGCAGATAGATATCATTACTATATATTGAATTGGCATGACAAAGGTGTTATATTTTAATATTATAACTTTCAACTGGGATGTCAACTGATACATCGAGTACTTCCTGGCTCCAGCAATGAGAAGAAATGCTATTTGAGGCAGCAAGTATGCATATGGGCTTATATTCCTATCATCTCTCATAGCACTCATTGAGGATCTTAACAGCCCATAGAAATGGCTCAAAATGGTCCAAGGTCACATATAAGACCCTCTTTAGTTTACAGAACACGTGAGTAAGCACCCATGATGATTGTCACCTTTACTTATATATCTTTGCATGTAGCTGGGCATAGGGCTGTTTGATTGTAGTGTGTACCAGTAAGTGGCAAATATTAGCTTGTAATTTTCCTTAATGGCTCCACATTTTGTAGTATTTACGCTTTATGACTATGTAGTTACACTGCCACGCGAAGTTGAGCTTATATAGGGATGAAAGTGGAGCAGTGTTATGCTGCTCTTTTTCTTGAACTAGTAGATAACATTCCTTTGAACGGTGGGAAATTTACTAGGACAGTATATCATTTTGGACACACTATCTGTGAGTATGCTGAATACACTATATGAACAGAGTGTGTGGTCCCAACTACTTTATAATATAGAGGTATGATGCTCTCCATCTTTAGAACTGGGCCCGCCATGTCTAAACCACCATAATTTCCAGCTGTATTGGCTTTTCCTACTCCAATGATATCATTGTCTTTTTATTATACATGATCTGTTCTGGTAAGGACCCCCAGCCATTAGTTTGCTTGTTTTACTTAATCTAGTGACAGTCTTCTCTGGCATCTAGATATATGCTATTAGTGGCAAAATCTGGTGGCTCACTTTGGCTGTATTTCTACTGAATCTGACTCCATTGATAGTAAATGCAGTATGTCTGCCATTTCTATCACTCTAGGGTCTACATCTTGCTGTGCTGAGCAATATATCACCTTAATAGTCTGCCAACTTTGGTGCAACAAGGTTTGGGATATTCAGGAAAGAATGTATCAGGAGATCTAATTTATCCGAATCTACATCTATCATATAAGTAGCCCCGGAAACAGTTCTTTATAATAAACTCACTTGCACTATCCAGATATAAGCTGACCTTTGGTGACAATGAATAAGCAGGTCTACTTATAGATTGTCAGTTGCTATTGGCACCAGGGTTTGTGTTATTACAGCAGACATTTTTGTTCTGCTTGTGATATAGATGAAAATGTATACAACCTATCAGGACACTGTGTGTAACAATATTCAGACACCTGCGGTAGCATTGTTACTCAAGGATGGTGAGCATTGTTCTGTTTACTCAGCATCCACAAGATCTAATATCTTTTTCACTATAGGAACATTATATTTTATGTAGGTGGCCTGTCTTCTATTTGGATGGGTCTTTTAATGTAGCAGTATATATAGAGTACTTCTCTTACTTAATCTCTTGTCAATTGCCGGAAATGTTAGCAAGGTCAGTTTTTTGCTGTCTGGTTTCTCAACCAAAATATCTCAATCCAGATAGAATCTTTTTCGATACAATATCCTCTTTGATTATCCCACAGGTGGTTCAGCCCTGATATTTACGATATACCGAAACTGAGCTAGGCTTTTATAAACAATTATTACCCATTTCCTTTTAAATCTCTGCAAAGTCACAACCCTGTTTACAGACAAGAGCCTTAATATGCTCAGTCTCTCCTTTATACACTCACAAGGCAACAGTCAAGCCCACTCACCATGCTCTCGCTGTAGCTTCAGCGATGTGTTCATAGACAATATAGGTGAAGACCTCGACTTCAACCTGGACATATACAATGGAACTGCTGCCACAGCATGGCTGGAGGATGATCAAGATAGTGATAATGACTAGGCAGACAACACCAACAAAGATGGAATGGACCATGATATCAGGGCGAACCAAGCCAATAATATGTTTATCATGATAAATAGTAGCATGTTTGGAAAAGAGACGGGTGTCTTCATCATATGTGCTAGGATAGGTATGCAGTCTGGCTGTGAAACAAAGCTGCAAGAAGAGATTTAAATAGTTGAATATCATTAATATCAAGTCCTTGTTTTCCGAGACCGACTGATTTGCTAAACTCGCTAGCAGGACTCACGAGTTCTCTAAGTTTTCTAGACTTTTTAAAGCCGTAGCTCGTCATGACTCTAATCCTTTCTCAAACCGCGCACATCACATTCAAGAAGCAGAAAGGAAAGGCTCACAATACAAGTGAATGATAAAGTGAAGCTCTAACCGTCACAGCTTGGCATCTTGGGAGCCCATCAGTAAGATTTCACAGCTTGCTCTCGTCCTTGCAGACATACACATTGCCTTGATGACCGCCCGCTGTCAAACACAATCTGGGTCTAGAGCTGCCTTGTCGCTCGGCAGCTCTCTACCTCCTGTGCATTTGCAACAATATGGAATTCACAGTGCTGACACCTGTGCTCATGCAATTGAAGCAGCCATATTGTTATATTTTGCATTCTTGAGGCTTTGTGCGAAAAGCATCCTATTTAAAGTGTTGTTCTTAATATCTGTATGCATTTTTATGTAGCTGTGTTCAAATAAATGTGAGACTGTGGCTCTGCTCACTTGCTGGTCCATTAATACGCACAGCAGCATGTCGACTGTGCTCAGCCTTGCAATGAGATCCTGCAGAGCGAGGATGGCAGACGTCTTCATTGCCATGAGTACGGCCACGCTGAGCGCATTCCCCTCAATCCTCAGGTCCTCACCTTGTCCTCTGTTAGGAAGAAGTCTGTGCTAAAAAGAGCAGCTTAAGGAGAGCGTGTGAATTATTATCACACTCTCAGGATCAAATACAATATAATAAAATTAGGTCCAGATATATTATCGAAAGTGATCTACATCATTGCATACTGGCCGTTTACAAGGTTGATGTCCTCAATGCCATGCAGGTTTTTGTAATTAATATAACCTATGTCAATGCAGTTTGTGTCATCAAGGCTCTACAAAGCACATGCAATTGGAGCTGCTCACAAACAGTATTGTGGTGTTCCCCTTGCTCGTGCAGCAGTGTGCAAAGTGAGGGGACGTACTGAGGGGTAACAGTTGTGCCACTGAAGGACTGGGTTGGCCATCGTAACACCATCATACAAGTAACAGTACCAGAGACCACTACTTCACATCTCATCATAAGCAGCTAAAGCTTATATGCTATGGAAAACTTCTGAACCAACTTGCTCTAAAACAGAGGAGGCGCAGACATTATGGCTAACACTAAGGTCCCTCCTTGAGCTCCCACATCCAAAAAGGGTTAATTGTGAGATCAAAACCTAGGACCAGGCTCTTTAAAGGCAGAACATATGGGCTGTAACGTAAAAATTAGCAGAGAAGGAGGCTAGCACTACAGAGCTCAGCAGAAACCCCAGACCTGGCTGTTGCCTGCACATCTGCAACACCGATAGTGGGGCTCTTCCGGACAGCATTCTATGGGTGGTCTATTTAGAGGTTACAAGGAATACATCCCAATATTGCTGTCAAAATGTACATATTCACCACCATAATGCCACTGTGTACGAGTCGCTGAGTGGGCATGCATGGTCAGTTTGTTTACATTGCAGCGTAAGGGGCGGAGAGACTCTAAAAGCAGGTGACAGAAGAGTCTGGCTATAACAGGCTCTTGTTGAGGCTGTCCAGACAACAGTCATGATGAGGATCAAGGCAAATACGGGGCTCACTTTGCGGTTGCAGTGTATAGATGGAGATACCAGTGTGTGCATTGCATGGCTGTGAACCATGTATTGGTGGCTCATCTCGTGATTGATGTGTCTGATCTGTCCCTTTGCAGCTTGCAAGCCTGTCAGTAGCCTGTCCAGTGCCTTTATTATTAATACCAGCTGGCATATCTCTAGCTAGTTCTGCTTATCCTTGTCTTTCGTACTCAGTATGTCTGCTTCATTGTAGTTCCCTATCCTTACATCCACTGATGCTTTACCCTCTGCGCATTGCATTTTGTTCCTTCTGCTTGCCTCAGCAAGCACATACTTCACCACAAGATGCTTCTGATGAGTCTAGAGAGCATTAGCTTTGCCATGGCACACTCCTAGTCCATGCCAGCCAATAGCAGCTAAGGATTGTGTTGGGTGACATGCCCAGCTTACATGCACTCTGCTATCATCATGCCATGTTTTTGTCTCACATATTCCAGACACTGTAAAGAGACTTGACAACCAGCTTTATGCACAATCTATATAACCTAGACAGCCGAGCTCATTTTCAATGAGCTTGATCCTCCACAGACACTGTTCACTATTATTCCACATCCAGTGACTACTACCTCATATTGTGCCCACTCTGTGCCATTGTTGTATGCTTCTTGCTCATCTCCTTCGTGCTACTGTTTTTTGCCAATATTAGTTCAGATGTCTCTATACATTTTGTGTGTTTCCGCATGCTCATAATTTGTTCTAGACATTCTGATAAAATGGGTCTAGTTGTACAGGTTCTATAATATTATGGGAAGTTTCAACATGTATCATAAAAAACTACACTGTAGAGGCCACACAGGACAACAGTAATGGAGATATGATGTAAGCTACACCTTGATAAACGATGGGGCATAGCGACATGTTGCATATTAGCAAAGAACGTGAACTGTGATTAGTATGGTGAAGAGTCATCATACGACTAAAATAGAGTGTAATAGCCACTCTAATTGCGACCAAACACCTCCTTAGAAATGTTGAGTTGTGCATTATTGGGCCCATAAACAACAACAGTACTTGGCCAGTAGAGTGACAGACAATGAAGGCTTGGTACCTAGAACAGGAGTTGATCGTCTGGGCCCTTCATTCACCTATATCCATTGAGGACAGATTGATTCATAAAAATAGAGCAGGACAGATCATAAGGGCTCTTCACATCCAGAATCTGTATAAATGCCTTGTCACCTAAGCCTGAGATGACTTGCTCACCACTGAACAAAAACATAACAGTGCTCACCTCAGGCTAATCTTTCTGCCTATTAAATGCTTCCTGTATTGTCTGTACTGGTACAACATCCCAAATCTGTATTATCTCATCCCGCGAGCCTGAGACAACTTGATTGCCATCAGGCGAGAATATAACAGAGGTGACTGGCCCTCCATGCCTGTTGAACGGCCCTGTAATTGTCTGTCCTATCACTGCATCCTAGACCTATATTGTCTTGTCATGTGAGCTAGAGATAACTTGCTTGCTGTCAGGTGAGAATGCAACAGTGCTGACCTGTCCTTTATGCCCTTTAAACGGCCCTGTCATTGCTTGTCCCGTTTCTACATTCTAGATCAGTATCATCTCATCCTCTGAGCCCGAGATGACTTAGTTATCATCAGGCAAGAATGTGACAGAGATGACTGGTCCTCTATACCCATTGAATGGCCCTGCTATTGTTGATCCCGTCACCACATCCCAGATCTGTATGGTCTTGTCCTCTGAGCCTGAGATAACTCATTTGCCATCATATGAAAATGTGATAGAGTTAACCACTCCTTCGTGCCCCTTGAATGGCTCTGCCATTGTCCGTCCCATCTTCGTATCCTAGATCTGGATTATCTTGTCCTGCAATCCTAAGATAACTTGCTTGCCATCAGTTAAGAATGCAACAGAGATAATTGTTCCTTTATATCTGCTGAATGGCCCCACCACCGTCCATCCTATCTCTGCATTCCAGATATGTATGGTCTTGCCCAATGAGCCCAAGGTGACTTGCTTGCTATCAGGTAAGAATGCAACAGAGGTGACCAAATCTTCGCACCTGGTGAATGGTCCTACTATTGTTCATCCTATCTTTGCATTCCAGATATATATGGTCTTGTCCCACAATTCTGAAATGACTCGCTTGCCATCAGTCAAGAACATGACAAAGGTGACCATTCCTTCATACCTGCTAAATGGCCCTGCCATTTCCTGCCCTGTCTCTGCATCCTAGATCAATATTGTCCTATTAAAGGAGCCTGAAAAGACTCGCTGGCCATCAGGGGAGAACACGATATAGGTCACAAATTTGTCATATCCATATATAACAGTCTGTTCTACAGGCCAGTCTAGCAGTTGGCCCCGCTGCAAAGATATTATGCCCCTGAATTTGGGTGTGTAGCAGTTTGCAACAGTAGAAGACCTCAGAGCAAATGGAAGACACAAGATGTAAATATGGGGTGCACTTTCTGCAATAGCTGGCACAAAATACAGCACAAACTTGAGAGCATCCTTAAGAATACTGATCTTGTCTTCAGCTACCTGATCCTGTACAACTCAAAACAATGCGCTCAGTTGATTCACCCTGTAGACTATATCGACTATATTTGCACTTACTGTATGCTTGGTTACTTGCAGCTTTGTGTAAAAAAAAGCCAGTGCAGCAGCAGCAGTGTTCACTGCGCCAAAAACTTCCAGAGCTTTGAGCTAGAATAGTAACTTCTCCTGCAGAAAGATTGTTATATATAATAAAGCCGGAGTCGTGATATGTGCAGATCGCTCCACATAAAATCTTCAGAACCAGCATACATATGAAAGTGAACAGTCGATGGCATTCTCCACCTAAGACTGGGAAAGCACCGCATTTGTCACAAACAAAGACTCAATGTTGCAGATGTTGAATTGAAGTCTCTTATTCATGAGCCGAAACATCGACTCTGTTATGAAACAGTGGGCATTTGTGAGGTCAATGCAAAAGTCCTCAAAACATGATAACTCGTCATCGATGGAGTCGTTGGCAGATTGGTTTATATTACCGAGCATGAAATCAACAAATGATTGGTGTATGAACTGAAGTGTTTCTTCATCTGCAAGCACAAAAAGAAGCCCATCATAGATGTTGTCTACTATAGTACCTATATTCAGAAAAAGGCCAAATTCCTTTGTGGTGAGAGAGAGCTGAGTAATGACAACGGTGCCAACCAGATCAATGACCTTTGCACATTCATAAGAGCTGTATCCCGAAAATGACCTTGTTAAGACCTGGTAATACAGAGCATGCACATCTCTAAAAGGCAATGTACCATCTTTCACAATGTTCAACCGTTCATTGCTAGGATAGCTCTCGACGTAGCTAAGAGCAGTGACCATCCAAATGAAAATGCCTAATGCACGCCTCGTGAGATCGTCTACCACATCATCCCCAGGCCAATCTATGGGCAGGTTGGGGTGATTATCTGAAATCTCTCTGAACCTAGATTAGATGTACAGCTATATATCTTCAGTCAACTTGGAGCTAACAGTATCGCTGGTGCTAATGATAAAGGATTGGTGGTGTATATTGGAGAACACATGTTTGATATCATCTTCAATGCGACTAGTAATGATGAGCTTGAAGTGAGGCAACAATTTGAACCACTCCACGATGTGGGATAGAATGTCTCTGCAAGCTTTGATGCTTGATCGATCAAGACTGCCAGATTCATCGAGAGCGTCAATGATAATGATAGGAAGTCTGACATATGGGATGTTTGAAAGTGAAATGTTTCACTGCTGAAGCGGCTCAATGACCAGTTGTTGGAATATTTCGATAGCTGTCATATTTGTAAAGACAGAGGAGTGTCCTTTCAGTGTCATGATGATGTGGTCCCTGCAATTAGAATACTGGTGGGCAAAGGAAAATGTGATATGATGCCAGTGAACAAATGGGCTTGTCCTGGAGTTCCAATCAAAGGCAAAGATAGCACCTATACAATGTGATCGCTCTAGCTCTACAGCAATAATAAATATGATGGTTGATTTCTAGCGCCTAGATATGCACTAATCCACAAGACATTAGACACATTGATATCATTCGTCCATTCTCCAATCGTCAAGAGTATATCCTTCCACATTTCTAAGAGACAGTGTGGTGGATCCAACTTAGTGTAGCCTAGGTTAAGCTCCTTTAAATATGTGTAGTCTTCCTGCACTGATGCTAAATGACCGTATTAGTTGTCGATAGGTATCAGAAAATGTGTATAGATATACCAAACTTCTCGAGCCATGTTCTAATTATGTCCACATTTTCAGTGCTTTGTATATTGACACTACGGTCGAATTTCTCATTAAAGCGAGTAAACCTGGCTTTCATGACATCGATCTTCTTCTGGTTACTGGATATAAGAACAAATATAGCACCCTTTTTGGGTAGCATATAAATACAGGCAAAACAATACATCTATCAAAGAAAAAACACATACTTAAGTAACTTCATTAAGCACTCTTTATAACAAGGTCGGATGCATCCTTCATTGACCCCTTCGTATTGTCGATCACTTCCTTGAGCTGTGTAATAGTGGTGAACTGCTCCACATCAAAGATATAGTTGATTATATTAAACATGTCAGAAATGAAATCTAAAATATCATTGTTGTCTTTTTGCTCCTTTTGCAGTATCAATCCACATAGAGATTGTGGGAGGGATAGAAAGATATATACCCTATATACTCCTTGATATAGCTGATGACAGGTTTAACTATAGGATGCAGCTGAACTGGCATTGGAACTATGGTCTAGTCAGGTAAGAATAAATCGCTCACTGAAGCGAGCGCCCCTCTATAATTGTTGACAGCTTCAAGAATAATCTTGGACCTTCCAAGACAATCAAAAGTGCTCTCGCATCTACTAGCAATTCCAACAATATCCTTTATGTCTTCTCATCAGATATTACACTTTGAAACACAAATCTTTAGCAATGAGGTCCCTGATCACCACACTCGCTCAGATATACTCTCTTTGATATGAAGATCATGGTGGCCTTGGCATGCTTATGGTCATGCTTGTACCTGTGCTCTAAAAAGATATTAGTCCAAGAGCCTCATATGGCAGGGATACATACTTATCTAGCATGTTGCTCATTTTGCTGGTTACTTGCTCTATAAAATCATCATAATGTAATGTTATTGCGATAAGCAGCTTCAAACTTCCCAAGGGTGTCTAGTGAATATTGAGTAACGTTCCGGACAGAATTTTGCTAATGTGCCAGAGATTAGGCTATAGAACAGTGAAAGACATGGCTACAGCCACACACACTGTGGGGATTTCGAATCCCACTGCAAGACACTCAATTTCTTCAAGTAGAAGGACTTATACTCGGTATGGTCACCTGTGATGAGTTGGATAGTAGATTTCACAAGACGTCCTGTCAACTGAGGATAAACATGGATTGCTATTGTACAAATGAGCTGTGGATCGCAAAATTTTTGCAAGCAACAAGACCTTTAATATTTATCTTTACCCTGCCTCTACATCAGAATCACTAAGCATAAATGGTTCTGGGTGTTCATGTACTGCTGTCCAGGTCCAAAATCATGTGCAAATGCCTGCACAGCAGTTGAGAAGGTCACTGAAGCCATTCGGTATACTATCAATGGTGATGATAGACATATAAGAGCATGAGAATGGTGCAGCCAAAGAGGTTGATATGATGCATGCAAAAAGCATGTCTGAGATGAAACTCTGCTCAAGGCACTCTAGATGGCCCTTGTGCTTTCGGTTCTAACAAAAATGGTTCTACAACTCGTCCCAGTGCTCTGGGTATAAATACTGGCTGCTACAGAATATAAAGTGCAATCTTGCAATCAGCAGTAGCGTTGACTATGGGAAAAACCGGGCCTGCTTCCGGACACTGCTCGCAGGCATCCCGGGGCCTGGTACCCTACCTATGTTTCTGCTGGAAATATGCAAAAGATATGATGGAAATTGAAGCAATAATAATGCTATAATCTTGCAAAATAAGCGCTGGAACTATTTTAATAACCTTTAAAATAGCTTTGGTATATTTTTTCAACACTTTGGCATAGCAAATACGAAACTTGTCACAATATTTCTACTATTCTAGAAGCTGCTTTGAATATTTTCAGCCTAATAAAGACAATAGCTCGTTATTAACATGCAACTGGCTGCACAATCTCTTCGGATTGTTTAGGAAGAGAACTAGCCAATGCAAAAGAAAGAGGAAGTTGGGAGTTCAGATTCTACGCTCTAGAAGCAGGGCAGAGCAACCGAGTTGCAAAGAGCCATGCTTGCAAAACATAAGATAACACGTACCAGAGGAGTCCTTACAGCCCTATATCTTAGCAGTAAGCCTTGTTGTTGGGCGGAGCTTAGCACAGAGACCTCCCGCCTCGGAAGCACCAAAGGATCTTCTGCAAAGCTGTTCGGACACCTGGGGAGCGCACGCCGTGAGATTTCCAGGTCGAGCAATTTGTACTGGCCGACTAGCTCAGTTGGTTAGAGCGTGGTACTAATACCCGTTGGTGTTATGCCAAGGTCGTCAGTTCGATCCTGGCGTTGGCCATTCCTTGCTCCGGGTCTCAGTTTTTATGCGACAAGTTGTCGTACGGAGTCCCGCCATGGGACTTTCGCTTATATCTGTCCGTAGTTTCTCAGACGATAGGTTTTGCTTCTGCGTGGCATGTGATGGGGTAGTGCGCCTGGCTACGGACAGATGCCCACTCGCCCGTTGCTCTGAACCTCGACTCCGTGTGCGGCAGTGACTTTGCTGTCTGAGCACCTGCGACACTCTCTACCGTCTGTTGCTCTGCCTGCACGACAAGTCCACATTCCAGAGCCAAGATGGCTAGCAAACGCGCCCGCGCCTCCTCGCCATCGCCCACGACACCTCTGCCCTCCCCGCCCCCCTCTCCTCCCTCCAAGGCCCAACGCACCCTGCCATCGACTTCCACATCCGGCCCCGAGCACCGCCCGCTCCTCTGCACGCTCCCGCCGACGTGCCACCCGCCACACAACCACCCGACCCCGCTCGCGGACACGCACGCCCTCGAGGCGCACTACGCGACGTACCACGCACACGTGTGCGAGGAGCGCGGATGCGGATGCGTCTTCCCCGACGCGCGGCTGCTCGAGCTGGTGAGTGCGCGAGCTGCTTCTGCGCGGGCGAGACGACGACGCGGGAGTAGCTGATGGCCACCGCAGCACCAAACGGAGTGCCATGACCCGCTTGCGGCCGTGCGCAAGGACCGCGGGGAGAGGATCGTGCGTCCCAGTCTCCTCCCATTCCACGCTATCGACCAGCCTGCTAACCTACCAATACTCTACACGGTTCATCCCCTGCCTACGCTCCGACGACCGCAGTTCGCATGTCACGTCCAGACCTGCCCGCGCCGCTTCCTCACGCCCAAGGCACGACGCCTGCACCTCATCAGCGCGCACGGCTACCCCAAGGCGTACTTCTTCGCCGTCACCAACAAGGGCGTCGGCGGGCTGCTCAAGCGGTGGGGCGAGGGCGCGAGCCTCGTGCGGGGAACGTGGCAGCCGCGCGATTCCACAGGCGGAGACAACCAGGCCGGGGAGGACACAGGGGAGAGCGACAATGACGATCCGCCGCGCATGAGGGACGTCGAGACGGACAGGATGCAGGACGCGGGTGGCGCCCCGGCCACGAGCGCAGACGCACAATCCGTCGTCGCACCACCCAGCCCGGACACAGCTAGGACCCAGAGCAGGCCAAAAGCCGCATCCTCCAACCCCGTCGACACACTCACCTCCTCCCTCGACGCGCTCTCGCTCGTCCCGTCCACGATCCGGTTCGGCCGCGGCGCGCGGCGGGGCGCGCACGGGCACGGGCACGGGCACGCACCGGGACGTGGGCGGGGGCGGGGACGCGGACTAGGAGACGAACGTGGAGGGGGGGCGCCGGGGAGGCCAGTAGACGGGCCGGCGGCCGGCGAGGAGAGGACGGAGCGCAGGGCTTTGGGGGACGGCGTGTTGAAGCGGGGGCGGGGGCTGGGCGGGGCGCGTGCACGAGCGAGGGCGATGTGATGCGGGGTCAGGTCGCGCACAGTGGCGGACCTGCTTGAGCTTCGGACGGACTTTGATGAGGAACTGGGTGGGCGTGCTGGTGGGTGCGTTCTTTTGTATATCGCTGCGCAGAGTTTCTTCGATATTGAAGGGAACCCGTCTGTCTCGTGCGACAAGGAGAGGAGCTGGGTCACATATCCTCACCGCAGGAGCGGTGAGCATGCGCAACGACCGATTCTCCGGGACTGAACGTTTTACTTTAGTGTCGCTCCTACCGCAGATCGTTGGTCTGTCTCAACGTCAACTACATCTTACTGTATGCGCGCGGGACGCCTGAAACATGTGTTTACAATCCAGTCCGAGTGTATGTATACTGACATGACATGTAGGAGACTCGTGTTAAAAGATTACTTCTTCGAGTACATACTGACCAGGTGCGCCCGTGCTGGCCGGGGGAAACAACAGCAATCGGAGAATAGAGTAGCACACACCAAAGGTGCCATTCGGGTGTGCGTCGGCGACGAATGTTTTCAGGTTGCCATGTGTCTTGATGATACCTCCTCGACGGCCCATTCATGACGCAGGCGAATAGTCGTCAATCACCAGATGACGAGGGCGAGAGATGCGTTTGTCGACTCCTTACTACGTTTTGGGAAGCCTCGAGTATCCGGTTGCAATCCCTCCGTGTGCGTAATGATATGACAGTCTACAGGTCGGAAATTTACAATCAAAGGTCGCTTCTCGGTTTACAGACTGGCCAGGTGTGCCGCTCGCGGCCACGCATCGTGCTGACCAGGAGGGGCTACAGTAATCGAATGAGAGAGTAATACACACTAATGATTCCATCCGGGTGTGCATCGGCGACGAGTGTTTCCAGGTCGACATGTTCCTTGATGATACCTCCGATCTCGATGGCCCATTCCAGGCTCACCGACATCGTAGGTTCAGCGTTCAAGAACTGCAGTATGCCGGGACCCAGATCGCCTCTCAGATCGCCATGGTCGTGCTTCCGCAACAGAAACGCAATGTGATCCCGTATGCATTGTCTTATCCTTTCGTCGACCCACAACGATCTCGACATGACGCAGGCGAATACCGTGTCGATCAGCATCCAGGCCGTGCGGCGATAGTGCTCCTGGTAGCAGGGTTCCGGCGCCGAAGCGCATAGCAGAAGAGCAACGGCGCAAGAGTACATCGCGCTGTCGTCAACTGCGTACGCTTCCACCTGCTGAAGAGCGTATTGAAGATGGAACAATACCCCTGACGTGCGACGCTCTCCATCAGCGAGCCATTCTCAGCACTACCAGTCTGCATGCTCACTTTCTGTAGGTGCCAGTGCGAGATACTCAGATTCGAATGGATCCTTGATGTAAAACATCAATCGAGATAAAGCCGCCACGGCACTCGCGTCCGCGTCCGAATCCCGACATCTTGTGTCGGCAGGGTGGAAGCATGTCGAGGCCCAAGCGACAAAGGCGTCCCGTCTCTTCCTGTTATTGGGGAAGCTATGAACTGCCGTAGTGCATCAGTAACATCCGCGGGATACGCTACCGTCAGCTGGATTCGCACCTATCACTGGCCAGACACGCACTAGCTCTGCGCCCTTGTCACCATCCAAGGCATCGTCCTCCAGGATGCATTGTGCAGTACGCATAGCAAGAATGCGATCCTGTACCAGCTGACTCAGTTCTTCGCCATCTCCCATAGGATTTATGCTGGGCTGCTCGTGTATGTTCATCAGGAACGCGATGTGCATCAAGAGACACGCGCGGCCGGTTGCGTTCCGCGGGTTGGCGGTCTGCCAATCCCGGTAGACGTGGTCGACTAGTTCCCACATCTGCGTTCTGCAGCTCTGTCGGTAGGACTGCCCCGGTGCATTAGCGCAGAGCAGGACTGCGACTGCTAAAGGACCAGCTGGACACTGGCCCGGCTGACTTGCATGCAGCTCCTTGCGTGCATATGTCAAGAAAAACAAGAATTCTGTCGGCCGAGGGAAGTCATCCTCCGTGAGGGAGCGGATGCAGTTAACATGGGATACCGACTTTCATGGGAAAGCGCCAGTTCCTCGTGTTCGAACGGCCTCTCAATTTTGCAGATCAGTCGTGACAAGCCAGCTGCAAGCATTGAATCTGCGTCTTCAGCTCCTTGGTCATTGACCTCCGGGTCTCGTCCGCATCCCCGAACCCATGCTACGAAGACGAGTTCCCGGTCGTGCGTGTTCCCGAAAGCGAACTTTCCTTGAGAGTACGCTCGAACTATGCAAGGAAAGGGCAAGTAATTATCAATTCCATCACGCTTCAAGACTTCCCTATGGCGCACCTATCAACGGCCAGCTACATAGCTGTTTCACATCCATTTGACCCCAAATTCTCCCATACAACGCTTGCGCTGCGTAGGGATGATCTTGCAAGAGCTGTCCAAGCTCGGAATCACCCCGTGACTCCAAATCAGATTTTTCGTGTTTCGATAGCAGGATCGATATCTGTCTGGTCAGACGCGTCCACTCGAGAGTCTGTTGTGACCGGGTGTGGAGGGGTGATTCGTCGGAGCGGCGGCGAGCGTCGTAGACGAACGTGCGCAAAACTAACAAGCCAATCAGCGCGGTATCGGTTACGAGGGACTTACCGCAGCGCGCGTGCGCCTGTAGGCAGCCGTCCGAAACAACACGCAACGAGTCAGAGGCTAGCTAAAGAAAAACCGCCCGAAGGGAGACCGAACAGGGAGAGCGTAAGCGAAAGAGGCCCCGGGCCGGAGTACCAAGCACGGGAGATTTTGTACCAGAACCAGCCTGTCATTCGAGGGCGGCACGACGCCATATAAATACAGGAATCAGAAAACACATGCGAATCG